>CANSZD010004270.1:0-182500 GCA_947648045.1 Beta corolliflora
AAGAACTCTTGCAATGCATCGTTAGTGGTACAGTTTCAAAACAAGGTGGTAAGTCAGGAGGCTTTTTCCGCTCTTTCAACTCGGGCACCATAACCTGCACGTTAGTAGGAGGCACACAATCCTCAACCAAGACATCATCAGCATTCATCAACTCATCAACCTGCTCAATATCAAGAACATCATGCAAAACAGAGTCAACAATGTTAATAGAGTAAAAGTGAGTTATCATCCTTTGGTAGAAGCTTAGGATCATTTATATCAAATGCCTCTACCTTTCCCTCAAACTCCATAGTCAAAGAACCAGCGCAAACATCAATTTTAGTGCAAGATGTTTTCAAGAAAGGTCGCCCCAAAAGGATTGGGGCGGCATGCTTATCAGGTTCCATCTCCAAAACATAAAAATCAGCAGGAAATTGCAATTTCCCAACCTTAACTAACACATCCTCTAATTTACCCCTAGGATAAACATTGGATCTATCAGCTAATTGAATCACCACACCAGTTTCATGCAAATTGCCAAGTTTCAAAGACTTATACAATGAATATGGAATCACATTAATTGACGCACCTAAGTCCCAACATGGCTTTAGGAACATGGTGTCACCTATAGTACATGGGATGGTAAACATGCCTGGGTCATTGCACTTGGAGGTAATTTCTTTGAAAGATAGCAGAGACATGCTCGCTAGCCTTCACTTTTTGCACTCCCTTTTGTTTTTGCTTTTTCTTTTGAAGTACACAATTCTTTAAGGAACTTAGTATACCTAGGTACTTGATTTAAAGCATCAAAAAGGGGAATAAAGTTTCCACTCACATTTACGAAAGATTTAGTAAAATGTCTTTGTTGCGCCCTTCTGCATTGCGGGTTTCTCTCAATGCCTCGGGAAATGGTGGCTCCTGGTTCATATAGGTGGAGGAGGTGATTTTTGGACTTTTCTCCTCTTGTTGAGGTGGCTTAATGATTTACAATCGGTTTTCGGTTCATGCTCGATCACCTCTTCCTTTATCTCTTTGTCTCGAACCACCAACCTCTCTTCTTGTAATTTCCGCTCCAGCTCCTCAATGTGATAGCACTCACGTTCATTTTAGGGTTGAGTTCCGTTTGGGATGGCAACCTCACACCGAATCCCTAGCCTCTAACTTGGTTACGGCTCCCGCAATTTGGCTTACTTGGCTCTCCAAGTTCTTGATGCTCGATCGAGTTTCCTCTTGGAAGCGCACCATGTTACCCCTGCATGTTAGTCACATTTTTAGTTAAAGCATTTAACATTTCTTCAGTGGACATGCTAGAGCTCGAGTCTCGGCCTTGGGGCCTAGGATAAGGGTGTGGTTGTGGCCTATTGATCTTGCCGTTGTTGATGTTGATTGCCAAATCTGAAGTTAGAATGATCTCTCCACCCTTACTCGGAAGCCGAGAGGAGTAGGGATCATGTCTCTGTAATGCTTGTTGGCCTTGAAAAGATCATGTCTCTGTAATGCTTGTTGGCCTTGAAAACATACGCCTTCTTCGACCTCTTCCCTAAATTCTTCTTGCATTTGAAAGCAAACAGCGGTATGATGATCTAAAGAACAAATTCTACAAGCTTTTACCCGTTGAACTCTATTGTTCTTTACCATGAACTCACGCATCATCGATGTAAAGAGCTTGTGAGTTGATCCTCGGGCTTTGAAGAGCTAGAACCTCAGACTTTCCAACATGTCCGTTGCTCAACGATGATTTGATCTTCTACCTCTTGAAGCTTGTCTTGAGCCTTCGCCTAGTTCTTCAATGAAGTTCTCTGAAGGCTGCCGCTTGGGGTTTTATTTATGAAAGAACCTCCACCAGCAAAGATTCACCATTCGCACATCTTCGGCGAAGAACCATTGTAAAAAGTACAAAATGAGGTCTTCATCGTGAATAGCCATGATATGGACAACTAGCACAAAGTCTCTTGAACCTCTCCCAATATTCGTAGAAAGACTCATCGTGTTTACCTTTCGCCATTCTTGCCGATTTTCTTCTTTAATGTTGATGACTTAGAGAGCTGGAAAGAACTTCTAGAAATCGCTTCTTCATTTCAACCCAGAGTGGAAATGCAAATCAGGAGGAAGATAATATAACCAATCTTTAGCTCCATCCTTCAAAGCAAAAGGAAAAGCTCTCAACTTGATTTGTTCATCCTTTGCTCCACTCGGTTTCATGTTAATCTGATACTGCATTCAAACTCCAAAAAAGAAATTTGTTTGGATCTTCTCCATTGAGCCCATGGAACAGAGGAAGCAAGTGTATCAACCCTCGACTTCAATTCAAAAGTAGTGCCTTCATCAAGAGACGGAAATGAGATGCACTAATGGTTGTTGATCCAAGGTTAAAGGAGCCGTGAGCTCCCTCAAGGCACACGAGTTTCACTTCTCGGAGGTATCTCTTCCCTCCACTTCAACGTTAAAAGATGACTTCACGAAATTTTCTCGCCAAAATGTTTCTCCACCCGAAAAGAGTCAATTCTAATTCAAGATCGTAATGCAAAGATTCTTTGTTAGTAGTAATGCAGTGTTAACCATAAACAAAGACCACAAGCAATACAATCCAAAAACACACGCTATATCTAAAGCAGTAACACCGTTTCCCAGGCAACAGCGCCAAAATTTGGTAGGAGTGTTTGCGCGTGTACACCTAACCAAAGATAAATTTCTCCTACTCTCTTTTACAATTAAATGTAGAAGGGAAGTAAGGTTCGTATCCACGAGGAAACAGAGGACAAGTTTAATATTTAGCGTGATTAGTACCTAGATGACTCCATGGGTCGAGTAACCTAATAAAAAGGGGGGTTTTCAAAAGAGTTATAAACAAACTAAAATTAACTAGCAAATAAATAAAATGAAAATCAATATGGAAATATCTTGAATCCGATTAACATCCACTTCAATTCATTATCGATCATTGAACCTCAACTCTAATTATTTCCATGATTATCTATTGTTGAGAACTAACCTCGCATTCTCCTTATTCTTAGTTGAATAGCACGATCAAGCATGACTATAAACCCCTAACTAAAGGATAACCTAGTTCGATCGCGTCTAAGTTCAATCCAATAGCAACCAATAAACACGAGAGAATCAATAGACACTCGCTAACGTCATACACGCGATAAACATTCAACGAGTTGATTCAATTTCCCAAGAAATAACCAAGACAATTTGCATCTAAGTTACTTCCTAGTTTGCTCAAATTGATAAAGAATAAAACAATCCGATTCTATTCTTAAATCTAGCATTAGATTAATTACACAATCAAACTAGTAACGTTCCTAGCATAATCATGCAAAAATCATAGAACACGATCATAGAAATTAAACCATAATCAAAGAAACTAAATAGAGAGGAAAGATCTCACAATAATGCTTGAAGCTTCATGTTAATCTTGTTCAAGAACATTCCTGCTACAATCGGCATAGCTAATACCCAATTCCATAATTGAAATCTCTAAAACTAAACTAGAAAATGAAAACTAAAAAGAGAAGATAACAAAAGAAGAATGGAGTGTTGGAGATTTTCTCTCCTCAAGTCTCTTGTCCTCTTAGGTCTCCTCTCTCAAAATATTAGCTTTTAGGAAGCTTTTAAACCCCGCACAAACGTGGCCCCAAAGCCCTTAAGCATCGCGAGACAGCGTGCGATCGTGAGTCGCGACCGATTACTCCGTCTTCCCCGCACTAATGGACGGGCAAAGGGATAGCGAGTCGCGAGGGCAAGGTGGTCGCGAGTCGCGACAAGGCTCGCGGGTCGCGGCCGCTGTAGCTGGGCGAAGTTGGATGGGCGTCTTTGGCGTGCGATGGGCGTGCGATGCGCGGGAGCTTGCGATCTTTTCGAGCTTGGGGTGGAGTTTGGTTGTTCGCATGCTTGGCTTGGGCTTGCTGCTGTGCTTGCGATGCTGCTTGGTACTTTGCTTGGCTCAAATGCATTTCACCTTGAAAGCTCGGAATACATGACATTAACACAAATCATCTCGCAAAACTCCGAACTTCCGCTAAGGGTTAAATAAAACACGAATGTTAATAATTACAATCAAACCCTTAGCAAAGTGCACCCCCCAAAAAATAACATAAATACTACATATAACTTGGGCGTATCGAGTGTGTTAGAAGTGTGATCAAACAAGGGAACCGGATACACCACTCCAAGGCACGGAAACTACGCTTTCCTATTAGTTTAATTTCGGCCCTCTAGGATCACCAGGGTTAACACGGAAATAACTAATGAGATCTGATGGAGAGAAACAATTCACAAGATGATCTTCTATGTGAATCAACAAGAACTTTGAGTTTGTAGTTTGTGAAAAACACTAGAGAGAAAGTAGCAAGTTTTCTCTCAAGCAAAGCAAGTCTCTTAGAATCTCAAACGATTTTTTTCCCTCTCTCTCATATGAATGACAAGGGTCATATAACATATTCCCTCTTGATTAGAGGTGTTACAGCATTGATCTTCCTTTAATCCCCTGATTAAGAATACTTAATCATCATTAAACGGAAAACGTATGCAATACAACGGTTATAAACCGTCCACGCAAAATTTCACGCCCAAAACAAAATACACGTCGCGACCCGCGGATCCGCAGTCCTTGAGTCGCGCAAATGCAGTCGCGACCTGCGACGAATGTCACGACCGCGACGGCCCCCTTGTCGCGACCCGCGACGGATGTCGCGACCCCGCGACCAACCTTGTTTTGCTTGATTGCTCCACGTGATTTTGTGCTTTCTAATCTTAGCATAGTAGACCTCCTCCTCTTCTAGTATAGAACCATATGAGCTTATAAAACCCATTACCCTATAAATGTTCCAACAATCCTCCTCCCATTTATAGGGTAATGTTGAAAAGTTTTCCAACTTGCTATAAATCACAAACAAAACATGCTCATGCATCATAGAAATATCTTACGATTGAATCTCCACTTAGTAAAAGTAACTTTACAACAATTTCGATCATAATGATAGACATAGCTTTGAATCATATAACCACCACAAATCATTGAAGATACTAATACGCATAAGCATGAACTTAGTTCTTAACCTCAGACACCTATGAAGCCTTGGTGTCCATATCCATTCATAAGCGTTCCAAGTCAAGCCTTAGACTTGGTGAAGCGGCCAAACCTCTTAGCTTATATAGGTAAATCTTTACGCACATGCTCCTACAATTGAGCACTTATCAAAGACTTATTAAGAAACTTAATTCAACCTCTTATCATTGTAGTAACAAAGACTAACCTCGGGATGTAACCTCAACACAGTGCTTCCAACCTTTAAGAAAAGTACTATCCTCATTGAATTTGAGATCTAACGTTGTATTAGACATCAAATTGAGTTTTCCTTAGCTAAAGGTTGATCAATAGGCTTAAGACCCATCCCTTTGTTCATTTTGTTCACTAGTCCCTTGACAACGGTTTAGTAAACGTATCCGCCAAGTTCAAACTAGGCCGAACAAAATTAATAGTTCCTCTAACTATTCCTTATCATTTCACGCACATAGCTATGTCTAACTCCAATGTGCCTTGACTTGCCATTGTAGACATCAGTATAAGCTTTAGCTATGGTTAATACACTATCACAATGAATAGCGAGAGGTGACATAGGTTTTCGACCCACAAGTCAACCTCACTCAACACATTCCTTAGCCATTCTGCTTCTTGGCAACAAGATGCCAATGCAATGAATTCGATGCCATAGTGGAATCCGTTATACATGTTTGCTTCTTGGATGCCCATGAAATAACACCTCCTCCAAGAAGAAACACCCATCCACTTGTGGATGAATAATCTTCCTTGTTGGAAATCCAACTAGCATCTGAAGTAACCTTCTAGAATAGAAGGTTCTCCTTTGTAAGTTATGACATAATCCAAGGTTTTATTCAAATACCTTAGACTCTTCTCAATGCTTGCCAATGCAACATACTAGGATTACTAGTATACCTCTTGAGTTTACCGATAGCAAAAGCTATATCGGGTCGAGTGCTAGTCATAGCATACATCAAGCTTCCAATTAAGCTTGCATACTCCAAGTGTGGAATAGAGTACCACTACTCGGAACCAAGTGAACACTAGGATCCATCGGAGTAGCAAAATGAGTCGAAGTCGATTCATTAAACCTCTTAATCACTTTCTCAATGTAATGAGATTGTGATAAAGAAATTGACCCTTACCTCTCATTATTCTAATACCTAGAATAACATCCGCTTCACCCAAATCTTTCATGGAGAAGCTAGAAGAGAGAAAGACTTTGGTTTTTTCCACTTGTTCCAAATCAGTCCCAAAAATAAGCATATCATCAACATATAAGCAAATTATAACTCCATTACGTTATTATCAAATTTACTATATACACACTTATCGGACCGATTTATTTTGAACCCACTAAACAAAATGACCTCATCAAATTTTGATGCCATTGCTTAGGTGCTTGTTTTAAGACCATACAAAGATCGAACTAATTTCCAAACCTTAGTCTCTTGACCTTTAACCACAAAACCTTCAAAAGTTGATTCATGTACACTTCCTCCTCCAATTCACCATTAAGGAAGGCGATTTGACATCCATTTGGTGAAATACTAGACCATGAATCGCACCCAATGCTATCGAAAGTCTAATGGTAGCTACTCTAGCGACCCGCGAGCATAAGTGTCAAAATAATCGATACCATATCTTTGCCTAAAACCTTGGACCACTATAGGGCCTCATGTTTTAGTATCGTTCCATCGATCTTCCTTTTCCTTACGAAAATCCACTTACAACCTAAAGGTTTGCATGGGAGGTAAATTAGCTAAAATCCAAGTATGATTTCCCATTATTGAATCCATTTCATCATTCGTTGCCTCTTTCGAAAGCGAGGATCATGAGACTTCATAGCCTCATCAAAGGTCCTAGGATCCTCCACCATATTGTAACAATATGAAATTTGAGTCACATAGACTCCCTTTGACCCTTCAACTAAATATAGTTGAAAATCCGGTCCAAAGATTTCTCTTTTTCTAATTCTTTTACTTTTCCTAATTTTCGGTGTTGTAGTATCATGATCATTATTAATGTCATCCACAACATTGGAACTAGTACTAGGTATCATGTCCTTTGGTCTTGGAATCGATGAGAATCTAGTCTCATAAATATTGCATCCCTTGACTCTATCACGGTATGGATAGAGACAAAATCATTTGGCTCAATGACATAAAACCTATAGGCTTTGCTATGTACCGCATAGCCTATAAAAATGCAATCAATTCCCTTTTTCACCTAAAGTTTTCCTTTTAGGTTCCGTCAATTTGACAATTGCCCTACAACCCCATACCTTTAGGTAATTGAGATTAGGCTTTTGTTACACCAAAGTTCATAAGGGGTAGTCTTATTCCTCTTATTAGGAACTCGATTTAATATATAACATGCGGTTAAAATTGCATCACCCTTTGAACCGTCATTTAGACCAGGATTAGAAAGCATGGTGTTAACCATTTCTTTAGAACCCTATTTTTCCTTTCCGCTATACCATTACTTTGAGGTGAGTATGGGGCGATTGTTTCATGAATTACACCAATGGAAACTAAAATAGCTAGGATTATAGAATTCACCACCCCTATCCGTCCGAAGTCTTTTAACTTTTCCATGAAGTTGAAGTTCCACTTGGTCTTAAAAATCTTAAACTTTTTCTAGTGCTTCATCTTTAGTAAATAATAAATATATGTAACAAAACTTTGAATAATCATCAATAAAAGTCACAATATATTTTTATTTCCCAAAGAAGGTGAACTATGAAAGTCACACAAGTCACTATGCCAATTCAAGCAATACCGTTTTGTCTAGTCACACTAGGATAAGGATTCTTTGTAATCTTATTTAGCATGCATGTCTTACACTTCTCTAACTTTAAATCGAAAGAAGGTATTAAACCTAGCTTAGACATGTCATATAATCTACGATAGTTTACATGACATAAACGATTGTGCCATAGAGAAGAAACATCAAGCATGTAAATAGAACTAGTATCAATTGCATTATTAATACTAAATTTAAACATTCCATTACAATAAAATCCTTGTCCAACAAAAATACCACCCTTGGAAACAATAAACTTATCCGGTTCAAATACAACTTTAAAACCAAATTTATTCCAAAAAGCCCCGACATAAGATTCTTCCTAACTTCGGTACATAAACAACATCCCTGGGAGTTAAAGTCTTTCCCGAGGTTAACAACAATTCTACTTGGCCTATGCCCTTGGCCTTTACCATAGAATCATTCCCCATATACAAGATTGGACCATCATCCAATTCTTCCAAAGACTTGAAGAAGTGCTTATTATTGCACACATGTCTAGAGGCCCCGAATCAATCCACCAAGAATCATCAACTTTTGCACAAACATAATTTCGAAATCATAGCCACAAAATTCATTTCTTCAATTACATTTTCATGTGCAACTTTACCTTGGATTTGAACAACACTAGGTTGTCCATTCTTTGTCTTCTTCTTCTTAGAAGGACAATCCCTCTTGAGAGATGAGGTCCATTGCATACCCAACAAGTGAGGGTCTTCCTCTTCTTGTTTGCAAAATTGGTTTTAGAGTTGTTATTGTTGGATTTCTTGGTCCCCACTAGACCCACCAACCTCTACCATATTCACGGTAGACTTAGGAATACTAGGAGTAGTATCCTTAACCTCATCTTGAGCCCGGATACCCTCTTCAATACGAAGATGAGTTCCTAATTGCTCCATGGACATATCTTCCTTCCTATGTTTCAAGGAATGCTTAGTTTCTTTCCAAGAATGTGGTAATTTATCAATGATTGAGGCTACGGCAATAGCCTCATCCATCACCATACAATGTGATCTAATTTGGTTAAAAATATGATGAACTTCATGAAATTGCTCTATAATAGGCCGATCATTAGTCATTTTAAATGAATTAAAATTACTAACAAGAAATTTCTTACTTGAAGCATCTTCGAAATATACTTGGCCTCAAGAGCATCCCAAAGATCCTTTGCACTCTCCACATTTTGGTAAAGGTCGAACAAAGGGTCGGTAAAGAGAGTTGGGGATGTGACCCCGGTAAATGTAGTCATCATTCTCCACTTTGTTCTTGTCCTTGTAGTCTCCCGGACTCTTCCTCTCCATCTTTCGGAAATGGTGGCATGGGTGTTGAAAGAACATTTTACACCTCATTCAAAGTTGTCAACAAGAAGTGCATCTTCTTTTGCCATCTTCGATAACCCACCCCCTCAAACTTGTCCAACTTTTGGAAGTTCATAGTCATGTCCTTGAGTGATTGAGCCATATCCGAAAAGAAGAAATAAAACTAATAGATTGTTAGAAGTGTGATCAAACAAGGGAACCGGATACACCACTCCAAGGCACGAAAACTACGCTTTCCTATTAGTTTAATTTCGCCCCTCTAGGATCACCGGGTTAACACGAAATAACTAATGAGATACAATGGAGAGAAACAATTCACAAGATGATCTTCTATGTGAATCAACAAGAACTTTGAGTTTGTAGTTTGTGAAAAACACTAGAGAGAAAGTAGCAAGTTTTCTCTCAAGCAAAGCAAGTCTCTTAGAATCTCAAAAACTGATTTTTTTTTCCCTCTCTCTCATATGAATGACAAGGGTCATATAACATATTCCCTGTTGATTAGAGGTGTTACATCATTGATCTTCCTTTAATCCCCTGATTAAGAATACTTAATCATCATTAAACGGAAAACGTATGCAATACAACGGTTATAAACCGTCCATGCAAAATTTCACGCCCAAAACAGAATACACGTCGCGACCCGCGATACAGATCGCGAGTCGCGAAAATGCACTGGTCGCGACCCGCGACAGGTGTCGCCACCCGCGACGGCCCCCTGGTCGCGACCCGCAACGGATGTCGCGACCCGCGACCAACCTTCTGTTTTGCTTGATTGCTCCACGTGATTTTGTGCATTCTAATCTTAGCATACTAGACCTCCTCATCTTCTAGTATAGAACCATATGAGCTTATAAAACCCATTACCCTATAAATGTTCCAACATAGTGTCACTAGCCAAATAGTTGGCTATATCAGCAAACCATGGGATCTCTGTAGTGGCTAGAGCTAGGAGTTGCTCATCAGGAAATGTATCATCAATTGGAAAATCCTCATCACCTTCACTATCAAGGACAGTCGAGAAAGGTGATCGCACAACATTTTCGGCTCCTTTCTTGTCCCCGAATCCCCAAGTCAAATTCTTGTAGCAACAAGATCCACCGAATCAAGCGGGGCTTAGCATCTTTCTTGCTCATCAAATACCTTAATGCCGCATGATCGGTGTGAATTATCACCTTCGACCCTACCGATAAGATCGAAACTTCTCCATCGCATATGCCCACTTGCTAACAATTCCTTCTCGGTTGTGGCATAGTTCATCCGAAGTTTGGATTAAGAGTCTTGCTTGTATAGTAGATGGCATGAAGCTTGCCATCTTTCCTCTGACCCAGCTTCGCCCCCACTGTATGAGTCACTAGCATCGCACATAATCTCAATAGGGAGATTCTCTTGTTAGGCGATTGAATTATTAGGGGCAGAGATAAGAGCTTTCTTTTAACACTTGTAAAGCCTCGATTACAAGCATCGATAAACACAAAAGGGACATCTTTGCCTAAAAGTTCGGTTAGGAGGTCGAGCAATTTTAGAAAAATCCTTTATAAAACGGCGGTAAAATCCGCATGTCCAAGAAAACTCCTTACTCCTTTGACAGAAGTTAGGAGGTGGTAGACGCTCAATGACCTCTATCTTTTGCTTTGTCGACTTCGATGCCCCGATGAGAAACAACATGACCCAAAACAACTCCTTGTTGCACCATGAAATGACATTTTTCCCAATTGAGAATCAAATTCTTCTTGACATCTATGGAGCACCTTTTGTAAATTAGCAAGGCAAACATCAAAGGATGTTCCATAGACGGATCCATAAACACTTCATAGAGTTCTCAATAGACTTGAGAAAATTGCCATCATGCAACGCTTTGAAAAGTGGCAGGAGCATTACATAATCCAAATGGCATCCTTCGATATGCAAAGGTGCCATGAGGGCATGTAAAAAGTAGTCTTTTCTGATCACTTGGATGAATAGGAATTTGGAAAAACACGAATATCCATCCAACCAAGAAAAAAGAATGTTTTGCCAACCTTTTCCAACATCTGATCAATGAAGGGAGGAAATGATCTTTTCGGGTGGCCTTATTCAATCTCCTATAATCAATACACATGCTGCAGCCCTGTCCAGTTCTAGTTGGAACTTGCTCACCCTTGTCATTCTTGACAACGGTCATGCCTCCTTTCTTTGGGACTACTCGAGGCCAGGCTAACCCACTTACTTATCGAGATATAGGGTAGATTATACCTGCATCAAGAAATTTAAGAACCTCTTTCTTGACTACTTCCATCATATTTGGATTAAGTCGTTCGTTGAGATTCTATAGAAGAAGTATGTACGTCTCAAAGAATGATCTTATGCATGCAAAATGAAGGATTACGCCCTTAATATCATCAATGGTGTACCCAATGACATTCTTATATTTTCTCAAAACAACAAGTAGCTTTTCAATTTGAATGTCATCAAGCTCGGTATTAACAATAATAGGGTAAGTATCATTGGGACCCATGAATACATATTTCAAAGTAGAGGGGAGGGGGTTTCGATTCTACCTTAGGAGGCATAGTACTCTCCTTAGTTTTTCCGAGCTCAATATCTCCTTGATAGGCTTTTCTGATTCAATGGCTCGTGTCTCCTCTAGAAGTCTCTTGTATTCCTTGGTTTCCCAATCTTCCTCATCGGCACTACCCATCAAGACAGTTTGTAGTGAGTCATCAAGTTGTAAACTTGAAGCCTAGCTTCTATTACCTCATCCAGAGCATCCACTCTATAAACGGTTTCTCCCATTGAAGGAGAATTCATGGAGTTTGTGAGAGTGTACTCCATCTTCTCATCACCTACTTCAAAGGTGATCTTACCCTTCTTCATGTCAATAATGGCTCCAAAGAATGGCCAAAAAGGGTCTCCCTAAGGATGATGGGAACTTTGTGCATCTTCTTTCATCTCCATGACAACAAAATCACATGGAATGAAGAATTTACCAACTCTAAGAGGAACATCTTTAAGGATACCAAGTGGAAACTTAGTTGTTCTATCCGCTAGTTGGAGAGAAATGCGTGTGGGTTTGGTTCACCCATGTTGAGTTTCTTGCAGATAGACAAAGGCATGAGACTAACACTAGCCCCAAGATCACACAAAGCATTCTTGATAGCAATATCACCAAGTTTGACTGGAATAGAATAGCTGCCTGGATCTCCTAGCTTCTCAGGAAGCTTGTTCTACAAAATAGCACTACACTCAGCTGTTAGTGAAACTGTGACATTCTCTTCAATTTTTCTTTTGTTAGAGAGCATGTCTTTCAAAAACTTAGCATAAGAAGGCATCTCGAAATAGCATCCAAGAAAGGGATGTTGATGTGCAACTTCTTCAAAATATCAAGGAACTTCCCGTATTTCTTCTCAAGTTTTACTGTGCCAATCTTTGAGGGAATGGACCAGTGGCTTGTATGGTTGAATAGGGATGACGGTGGGTTCCTTTTGCTCGGTCTCCTTAGCTTCATCTTCCAAAACCTTCTCACCATGATCTTCTTCACTCAACCTTATAACCTCTTCTGCATTTTTCTTCTGTTCAGTCACCTTCTTTGTAGGCTCTTGCAATTCCTTACCGCTCCTCAATGAGATGGCATGGATATGCCCCGTAGGATTTGGTTCAGTTTGCCCAGGAAGTTGGCCTAAAGGTTTAGAAAGATGATTAATTTGTTGGGCAAGTTGGGTCATCGATTCTCCATCAACTTATTATGAGCGGTGATTTGTTGAGAGAGTTGTTGAAGAATTCATTTTGCTTGGCTTGGTATTCAACTTGCTTTGCTTGAGAAGAAGCTAGATTCTCCATGATACTCTCAAGGTTGGATCTAGAGGATGAGGGAGGAAGAGTTGAAAGGTGGTCTTTGTTGGAAACCGGGTGGTTGGGAGTAGTTGGTGTGCGGAGGTTGAGGTTGGTTATTTTTGTAGGAGAAATTTGGATGATTCTTCCAACCTTGGTTATATGTGTTTGAGTATGGGTTGTTTTGTGGTCTTGTGTTTTTGTTTAGGAGGGCATTGACTTGCTCGGATATCATGCCCATGGTGTTGTATTGACACTCATTCAATGAGTGACCCGCACTTCTACAAATCTCACAAATAGGGTGCTATTGGTCCGCTACTCAATTGATCAGCCTTGGCCGCCAAAACCTCTGCACGGTGTTAGTCAAAGTAAGCAATAGCATCAACCTCATACTTACCTCCCCTTTTAGGGGCTCCACGAGACACACTCCGAGTCATTCAAATAGTTGTTGGCAACCATATCATCCAACAATGTCTTAGCGACTTCCGGAGTTTTGGCCATGAAAGTACCGCCGGATGCGGCATCAATAGAACTTCTAACCTCATGCTTGGACCATTGTAGAATGTGAATCAATAGCCACTCGGGGAATGCCATGGTGTGGGCATTGTCTTTGCAAAGCCTTGTACCGCTACCATGCCTCATAGAGAGACTCCAATTCGTGTTGTTGAAAATCGGATATTTCATTTACTGAACTTTGAAGTTCTCATGGAGGGAAGAATTTGTAGAGAAAGGCCTTCTTGATTCGGCCATGTGGCGATCTTCCTCACTTCTTCTTCTTTTAACCATTCCTTTGCTTCGTCCACGAGAGAAAAAGGGAAAGCACAATATCGAATCGGATCATCGAAACATTTGTTAGTTTCAAAGTATTACACTTCTCTAGAAAGCTAGCCAAATGATCAGTAGGGCTCTCTTTTGGTGTTCCCGCATAAGAGTCCTGTGAAATAAACTGAATAAATTGTGGCTTAAGCTCGAAGTGTGTTGCATTGGTGGTTGGCCTGGTGATGGTGGTGGTGGTCTCATCGGGCATAGCGTATTCCCGTAGAGACTTTGGTGGTGTTTCATCTCCCATTTGTTGATCTTTGTTGTTGTCTTCTTCGTTGACCTCCTAATCTCCTTGTTGTAGCTTCAATCTCGCGATCAAGAGTAGCTAGATCTTACGTACCCTTGCTACGAGTGCGCATGCAACAAAAAAGGCGAATGAAAAGAAATCAAACAACAAACGGGGTAATAATGATCGAACAAAAATAAGTTTAGCTAAATAAATCAAAGATAAACTAATCTAATACCGGCGCCAAAATTTGATAGGCGTGTCGCGCACCTAACAAAAGTAATTCCTAACTAACCTCCTAACTATGTAGCGGGGCAAGTCAAGGTCGAATCACGAGAGACAAACGGTATCAAACACTAGATATCTTGACTCAATTTAACTAAATAAGTGACAAATGATGGTGGAAGATATGTTAAACTAAAATTAACACTAAACTATAGCAACTAGCAATAACACACGATGTAAAATCAATCAATAGAAGCACCTAGAATTAAGTATCCCCACTAGCACGAATAATACATGAATAATTCCCATCCCAATAAACATAATCAATAATCCAAAAGGAGTAATGCACCCTAAAAATACCAAAGACCTCTCCCGAGTACCTATGGCTACTCTAAACAAGTAATCATACCTATTCCCATAGAATCATGCAAGAAAGAGACATTAATCATAGCATCACAACAATTTCCTAGCAATCCTATCTACTTATTCCCATAGAGATATTCATACTCTTGATTGAATCAACAAATCCATCTAGATTCAATTCCCATTGAATGCAAGACATGAGGAATCAATTCAAAATCACTTATCCCTAATATGATAATGAAAATAAGCACAATTCAATCAAGCAAGGACAATTAATCACATTAAATTGGGATAAAGGGGGGAATTCATGCATTAAATATTGCTAGGGTTCAACTTAACCCTAGATTATAAAACTACTCACTCATAATTGAAATAACAAAGCAATTAATAAATAAATTAAAAGACATAACAATAAAGGAAGAGAAGAAAGTAGAAAAACTTATTCTTTACTTGAATGAATCAATCCAAAGTAGCCAACTTGTAGAAATCAAAGTTCAATAATGGAGTTTACTCTCCAAAAACTCTTTAACAAATAGTATTATCTTTTCTAATAATCCAAAAACTACCCAAAAGTATCTTTAATAAAACCTAATGTCGTTTACAAAAACTAGAAAAGGAAATAATTAAAGTCGCGGATCTTAGCCGAGTAACAGCTTGCACGGGTAAGCAGAAAACCGCACGGGCGTGCGCTATGGTGCACGGGCAAGCGAGATCTCGCTTAGGCGTGCACGGGAGACAGAAGGTTTTGTTGATTTCGTTCACAGATCTGAACGGGCAAGCGGGATCTCGCTTGGGCGTGCGCCTTGGTGCATGGGCAAGCGAAATCTTGCGTGGTCCCGCGAAGACAAAATTCTTCAATATCATCATTCCTTCAATCCCAAAGCATTCAAACTCATCCTCTTGCATCCGGGAGTCATCAACTAGACCATCTATGAGCCAACTTATCCTCTCTTGGTCACAACCGCTCATAAGACCTGAAATTCACAAATAAGAGGTAAAAGTATCTCCAAACAACACAATGGTTCAAAAGAATGCTCAAATCACGCAATTAGACCTAAGATGCACTAAAAACTATATGGAAATGAGACTTAAGAACTACTTAAATGCAACTAAAAACCGACTTATCAAGTGTCTCAGCAAGTGTGGCTAAAGAGATGAATCAACTAAAAAAGGAGGAAGTCGTTTGCGACGATGAAGATATCATCGTATTAGATTTTAGCCATTGATTCTACGGTCCTTTATCGAGTTAAACATAAAAATATTTGTTTCACATAACCTTTAACGCCTTACACATTAAAAAATGTGTAAGTTAATAAATAATGTGTATAAAATTTAATTCAAATTCGAAAATATATGAAACCATATCATTTTTGTATGATTTCCAATTTGCATAAATGAATGTTTAAAAGGATCGAATAAAAAGTAAAAAAAGTAAACTTTAATACATATTTACAGCGAAATACGGTGACTTTAGGGCGATAGTTTTTAAATTAGCAATCCACCTTATTTAGAGTTTCGTTATCCATTATACAAGTTCATACATGTTGTTCCAGAGTTTTATTGTTTGTGAGATTGGCAGGAGTCTCCAATAATGTCCCAAGTTTCCAACACGGAGTATACGAGTCATTGCACTTTGAAAATGCATCTTGTGGGAGGCCTTCCAATTGAATTTGGGGCAAGTTTCGACCTCCACGCATTTTGAGTTTCAGTCTCACGAGACTAAACTCTGGAGACCCTCACAGAAGCTTCAGAAGTCACCAAAGGACGTGACTTCTTTGTTACTTCAATCAATAGAATCCTAGGAAGATTTCCTGTTCAAGGACCTTGGGAGTCATCGTCTAGCTGACATTGGCGTCTGCTAGATGAGACGCGACAATCTACTTCTCAAGATGGTATGGGTTTCGTTTCTCAACAGGTTCCCTCTCATATCGGGTCTTATTCAACAAGACATACAACCCAACTCCACCTACCATCGCTCGAGACAAGTTTAATTTGGAGAGGACATGTAATAGTTTGTTTTTGTTTTGTAGAATATGTAAGAGCAAATGAAGCTCCTTTAGTTTCTTTTTGCATTGTATATGTTTGGTTGTATTAGCATTAGGTGGTACTTCCATTTTTAATTAATGCAAGTTTTCTCGTAATGAAAAAAAAGAGTATACGAAGTCTTGTCAGTATTTGTTAAATAGGTTACTCCTAAATAGAGTGTAGCTTCCTTTTCTGTGTCCTAGACCTGGGATCAAGGCATCCCCTTGAGAGTTCCCCCCTTCTAGGTTCTTCCTGATATGGGTGAGACCTATAGGTTCCATAAGCAACAAAAAAAATTGAGTTGCTAAAAACCACCCTGTATTTTCCTAGTAATGCCCTAAATAGAATGTCTTTGATATTATTTATGGTCTGAATCATGCACTCGACTTTGCCATTTGAAATGAGGTGTGAGGACAAGAGAAGCGATAAACCATACCATTATCAACACAAAATTTCTTAAAGGGGTAATTACGCCCATGGTCACTTTTGAAGGCTTTTATGTAGCGTTCAAATTGAGTATGAACGTATTTTGGAAATTTATGAAGGTTTGGTAGGCTTGATATGTATAAGCAAGGAGTATTTCCATACATGATGAGTGAGATCATCAATAAGCACCAAATAATATGTATGACTCGTACTATTGCGCATTGGAGATGTCCATAAATCAGCACGAATAATATCAAAAGCACACAAGTTTGAGTATTTAAATCATAAAAGAGGAGTCTAATATGTTTTGATTTGACAAGAATGGCAAAAATCACAACTAAAATCCTTAATATAATCAATAAAATTAATTGTTCTTTCGAAGAAAACTTATAGAAGAAGCTCGGTGGTGTTTTAGGCGGTTGTGGCAAACATCTAGAGATATGGTAGCTAGGGCGGTGGCTAGACATGTTAATGTAGGTTGGTCTTGAATGATTTGGGTAGAGATTTCCAAAACTATTGCATCTTGTTACTATTTTCCCCGTTCAATGGTCCTTCACATAAAAACATACGGAGTCAAATTCAAAGGAAACTAAATTATCGGTGCTAGATTTACGGGCTGAAATTAGGTTCTTGATTATTTGAGGTGCGAGATAGACATTACAGAGGACAAGGGGTTGGTTCGGAAGGTTTGTATGACCATAACCAATAATCGGAATGCGGTGACCATTACCAACTAAAATATGATTAATAATACTTAAATTAAATAAGGGCATGAGATTACTTGAATTATGAGTCATATGAGCAATTGTCTTGGAGTCCATATACCAAATATCATCCGGATTGGGAAGCCCCATAGCAAAGGCCTTTCCAAGTTAAATATGTGTCATAAGGGAGTCGTATGGGCACGTAGGATATGCTTGTGGGGTTCTTGGGTTAATGGAGCCAAAAGGGGCACTGGTCCGCTAATGAAGATGGGGCACGTGTACGCAATGGAGCAGGTGGCGTGGCCCACTAATGTTCTTGTTGAGTCCCAGGCCTAAAATTGGGCCCAAAGTCGTGGCCAATTTGTGCAGGTTTGGGCCGGCCCATGAGATGATGATGACTCTCATGGGTTTTATGGGTCATTGGGAAGAACCTAAAGCACGATTTTGTTGTTGGTGTTGGGAGCCACGACCACACCCACCTCGGTTGCCTCTGTCACCTTTACCGCGGTCGCCGCGGTTACGCCAACGCCACCCCCCGGATCGTTCTGTTGTTGGTTGGTGTCACGGAGGTCTTGAAATTCGCGAGTCGGGTGAGCAACGAAGGATGATGGTGGATTAGATGGGTTGTTGGCCCGATGAGATTCTTCTAGCAAAAGGCGCGGCCTTGCGCCTCGGAAGAAGGGAGAGGGTCGTGCATTGTTGAACCGGGGAGGCAATCTTGTCATAATTTGTATTGATAAGTCCAAAGAATTAGACGTAGAACAAGCTTTTGCTCCGTTATTTCTTGATCAACATTGGCAAGTTAGTCCCTTAAGACTTTTAGTTGTTGGACCGTAAGAATTAATATAAGTGAAATTGTTAATGTGTAAAGCATTGAATTGGTTTTCAAGATACACGACTCTGAGTGTGTTTATTATCTTGGAAAGTTGCTTTTAAACGGTTTCATGTTTCTTGAGCGATTGCTCCTTTATAAAGAATAGTTTGTAGGACGGAAGAAATAGTACCATAGATCCACTTTTTAACATCGAGTCAGGCGCTTTCCCATGGCCTTGGAGATGTCGGTAGGGCATGGAGTCGATAGATCTATGTGATCAAGTAGGTTATGACAATGAATCTCCAAACTATTCAACCCAATTAGAGCGGTGGAACCTTCTCCCTATCAAGAATCATGGGGACATCGTTCTTGATATTATTCAGTATTCACCGATAAAGTAGGGTGATACTCATTGGTATGTAAGAAGGAGAATAGGAGGGGAGTCCTTGTCTATGGCCATCTGTGACAACACAAAAGAAGATGTGAGACACTAGTATGATGTGGCTTGAGAAAGGTGAGGCAGGGAACAAGAGTTGGACGCTGCACTTAGATGAATTCTGGTGGAAGTATTGTTGACAGTACACGGTGGAAGCAAGTGTAAGAATCGGGATTGGAAAAAATACATTTTTGTGGAACCTCAAAAATTACCTAAGCTGTGATATCATGTTAGATTGTATTAAACTCGTTAACCTTGGATTATTTCCATTGATCAAATCATCAAATATATAATGTTACAAAACATCAATCCTCACTATGTTAGAAATTCTGGAGAGATAATAATATAAATAACTAAATTATATCCTAAATCGGTAAGAAAATATTATCCTAAATATATTGTCTATGATGTTGTATAACTTTGAGAAAACTGGCCTAGTAGTATTCTCATATAAATGAATGAGTTTTTCCTCATATAAAAAAGAAAAAAATGATTTTATATACTCGAGTTCATAAAAAAAAAAACAATTTGGCTATAATCTATAACAATATTGGTAAAAATAAGTGCATTGTCTCATCCCATCTCAATAAGGTGAAACTCCTTGTCATACCCGAGGAATCTCATAATGTGTGTGGTATACAGGTTCTTTTTCGTTCAAGTATCATGCAAGTTATGTAACACCACAAAATGGTAATATCGATTGGTGTACATGTTCCTTAAGATTCATAGTCAATTTGATTCCAATGCAACTTTGCGGAAAAATCTGTTAAGAGGCTTATAGCACAACCTCCCCTCTACCGCTGTTGTAACTTATTTCTGTTGTACGTTCCCTATATTATTTGAATTTATTATAATGATTCCAATTTCTGTATGCATGAAGAAAATAGCTGGTCATAAATAGATTGAGAAATAACATAATGATAAATAAGAGAAAGAATCCACATTTTCACTCAAAATGAATTGCAATAACCATCTCCAAAAATACATAAAATTCCACCTAAAAAGAATGAGCCAAGCATGTCCTACAAAGAATTTCATGAATAAAAGTTCTACTCAACCAATTACAATGAACATAAATCTTATCAATCATATAAACAGAAAACTCCATTAGACTTAAAAAAAAGTTATCAGGCAGAAAAACTCTTCTGATTCTGGTGTCGATAAAAGACGCATTTCTTCTTCTTGGATTGGTTCTGAATGGTAAGCACAACCTTCCCAGGCTCATTGTTTTTGAATGAGTTACGAACCGGCCCTTCAATCGAATCCATCTTCTTCTCTTTTTGGATAATGACAGTGTAAGATCCCTCATCTGTTGGAATGAATTCCTCCTTGTAGTTCACTTCCCATCCCAAAACAGCTAAATCCCAGATCACTGTTGATCCACCCTGATATATCAAACCAAGTACAAGTAAGAATATTGTCAATAGACTTGATACTATAAATTAAAGTTATGCTAAAAAAATTGACATTATTTTTCTGCTCATACATCTGGTGCTGGGATTTCAATTGTTTCTTTTGATCCCGGTTTCAAGACAATTTCCGAAACTCCACCAACTGCACTGAATTCGGAATCATTTTCGCGCTTGAACCCACCATATTGAGTTGGAATTTCATCCAATGGGATATACCTATAAAATGTAATTTGAATTATACACACATATATACAAAGAAATATTTTACAAACGAAGAAAATTTTACAAAATTGAAGTTAGTCTAGTCTGACTTACTTGAGAAGAGTTTCAGTGACTTTAGGTGGTCTAGCAACAACAAACTTGCTCTTGCTTCTTTGAGTCAAGAAAGGTGAAATAAGGGAGTAAAAAGCATAGTACCAAAATGGCACATTAATGAATACCTGTCAAATTATAACATAAACCATCACATTAAAAACAACACAAAATTTACAAATTACATAAAAAATTTGTTACTAGGCAAATTGAAGAAATACTCACATTTCTTGCAACCAATTCAGGATAATTATCCTGAAGAAGTCCAACAGCTTTGTAAGTAGCATTCCTAATTTCCTTCTTGGTAGGTCCAGGGCAATTCTTTAGATCATACACTTGAAGAATTGAGGTAACTCCGCCGGGCCTAAAATCGAGCTTTTGAATCCCCTTTTCCATGAATTGGATTCTCCACCTTAAGAACTGCTCCCTTTTCGCCTCGGTCCCAAAAGTCTTCTGATATAGCTCTTCATTGCCAAAAACACCAAAAATGTTGTAACAAACCGGGTGGTTTTCCCGGTCATTGCCCTTCATGTAGGCCGCATTCGCGAGATCTTCACCCAAATCCTCTTCTAAGATTGACTCAATCTTAAAATCTTTCCTCCAAACAAGAGTTTTCTTAAGCATCTCGAACGCTTCGTTTACCTTAAACTCCCTAGCTCTTAAGAACTTCAATAGGATAACATCTGAACCTTCACCAGACAATAAAGGCACTCCCCAAATGGTAATATGCTCATTTTCCTCTGTTTTTGTCTCTGATTTTTCTTCTTTAATGGATTTTTCATCCATTTTTTCATCAGTTTCCTCTGTTTTATCCTTATTTTCATTGGATATATGTTCCTTGTCCTTTTTAACCTCTGATACAATGAGGGTGTTGCTAGAAATCGCTTCTTCCACCTTCGATTTCAGCTCCGACAACCCTTTCTTCTCGCCGTCTTTAAGGTCAGAGAGGTAATTACTCTCCTCCCTGTAAGAAGAGCTCTTTTCAACCACACTTGGTTTTGGCTCATCTTCTACATTTTGAGTGTTTTCCACAACTTTTTCATCAACTTCGTTTTCGTTGACCATTTTAGCCTGTTTTTCAGAAACAACCACCTCTGTATTCTTGGTTTCTTCAACTGAAACCTCAACAGTCATGTTGAAATATTGAAAATGGAGATGAAAATTTGGAGAAAAATAAATAACCCAGCTCAGATTTTAAGTGGGTGTTTTTGCTAATTTTGGTTTTTGGTTTTTGGTTACGTTTGAGGGTTTTGAGTTGGAGGAAAGAGTGGAATGAGATGGGAACGGTTATATAATTTGAAAACGGTCTAATTAGGTGGCCCCACATTCAACGGTTACTTATTTGGGCCCACCAAAAGAGGAGCCGTTGGTAATTAGCGGGATTCCCTTGCCTTGGAAATAGGAATAATAGGCTAGTCTGGAGGCCAGCCTTATTATGCTCATGCATGCTTCATTACACATAATGAGAATAATCACTTTCAGGTCCACATAACTTCAGATTTGTCCTAGAATGTCTTTTTAATGGTGTGTACCAACGGCTTTGATACATTTGCTAATGTATAAAGTTTAGGATTCTCTTTAATTATACACAAGTAAAAATTATAATAGGTTTGATAACTCAGATATTATGAAAATGTATAATGAGACAAATTAAAGTTTTCTTTCTGGATTGTCACATTAGATTTGCCAAAAATGTTGTCACAAATCAATTATGGTGATTTTCTATCCGGATTGTCCCAATTTATTTGTCACATATCTTTGCTGTAATCTTTTTTCTCTCTACTTTTTCTTTAAGGTTTAACCTTACACCTACTATGCCAAATCCATTTTTCCATTTACTTTTTTTACTTTCAAAAAGTTTGTACCAATATGGTTTTAGACCAATTGATTTAGGATGGTAGAAGTACTATTTTAAGAAGTACTCCCTATCTATTATTTGTTTGTCCATTGAATTTGGTTAAGTTTTCAAGTTTTGGTTGGTGAATTCCACAAAAACACATATAGGGGAATCAAATATAGCAAAATCTGAGAATACAATGGTGATTCTTTTTATGATCATTTTTATGTGTAACAAACTAACAATCTTTTGAAGACATCTTAAAAAGAAAATTGGGGAGCACATAAGAAGACACAAGGATAATTTTTTACAGCTTACATATAGTGGAATGTAGTTGTATGTATAGATACAATTCATGAACAAATACATATTACATTTTCCCCTTATGATCCCCCCAGGCTCCACTCTCAAAGTGTCTGCCCCCAAATCCAGGTCGGATTAACCTGTGAGAGGTTCTGGTCTGGCAGGACCCTTCATCTTACCATGAGATCTCCAGTGGGGGCCAAAAAAAATTTTACATTGTGTACTATTAGTAATTAGCAATAATTCAAGCTGCTCAAAGGTCAAATCCATGCTTTAATTGATTAATTAACATTAGTATCTTGCTTGGATTATTACATGTGCTGTTACGCTGCATTTAGATTCGAGCAATGTGATTGTAAAATGAAACAATGGCAAATCTTTTGAACTGAGAGCATATATTTGCTTATTATTCTTTTACTCCATAATATGGTCCTGTGAAATAAATCCAATTTCTTGTACCTTATAAATATTCATTGACACGGGGCAAAGATGAGTAAAATATGATCCAATGTGTAGGACAAAGATAAATGTGTACTGTTTATTTTATTGTAATTTTATCTCAGCTTCTCCCTTATTCAATAAATATTACCTGCTTTCGTCCGAGAATAATCTCCTGATGGTCCCTATCTCCTTTTGCAATCTAATTTTCTGATTAGAACAAATTTCACAAATTACCACTAAACTCGAAATTTCTTTTTAAAAAGTAAGTCTCGTCGGTGGAGCGTTAAAGAATAGTAGGAAGTAGAACTGAACTAAAGAACAACGTCAAGCTAGCTCCAGTATGTCATTTAACCTAGACTGAATAATACGACAACGAACTGCCAGTTTTTCTGATTTTATAAATCTGACAGTATGCATGGTCTGTTGACCAGTAGCTCAAGTGCAACAAAATCTCTGTACAGCAATTGTCACCAGAAGCAGTAGGTGACTGAAAAATAAAAACGAAAACAAAAAAATTGAAAAACGAAAAAAACAACCAAGAGTTTACAGCCCATCTTTGTTCACCAATGGTATAGACAATATTTGCATTAACATTACCAATAAATAAGAGGTACTCCATATAGGCATATAGTACATGACAACAAGATGCTATCAACACTCAATACTTAAATATACCACCATCAATCAATAAAGATTTTCAATCTTTTTCTTTTCCTTTTCTTTTCCTTTGCCTTTTCCTTTTTCCAGCCGTTTCCATTTCTTTGGGACATGATTATAAACATGAAAAAGAAAAGCCTTCAAAGCGCCATTTCTGCTTGTAACGCAGCGAGTTCATCTTCCTCGGAGTTCTTTTGGGGTGTTGGCCTTGCTGGCAGCTTGCCTTCTGGAACATGAATTGGTGCCGTAGGGGCAGTTGTAAATGGTTGTAGAAGTTGTTCCTCCAACTCAGCTCCTTCAAGTTCTTCAAGCTCAGCTTCCAATTCATCCTTCAAGTTGTAAATGTGTAAGAAAAATAGAAAATAAAAGAGTAACTGCCCATCAAATAAAAAGAGAGTAAAAAGACTAAATGACATACCTCATCGAAATCAGTTGCACCAACAGGAGTAGCTAGTGCCTCCTGTATCTGTCTCAAATTATCGGTCTGCTCATTGATCTCATCCATTGTCTTGTCCACATCATCAATGTTTCTGTAACATAAGATGCAAGTTCCTCACATCAACAACAGAACTACTAAGTGAAAACTGCGGAAGTACCTAGTGGCTAGCGGCGCATATTATCATCCTAGGAAAGATAGCTTACAAGCCTCAGTTACGAACCAAATCAATTTTGAAATTAAAACAGTTCCAATTTGGATTAAGCTCACATTGGACTGGTTTCATGTTTAAAAGTATACCAAGTTAAGTATAACTGAACCGATAATTATTGGGATTAGATATCAGAGCTTTGCGGACAAATTCAGACACTTATTGTTTTAGACACTTGCACTTGGACTTACTACGTTTAGAAATGAAAGCACGTTACTTAATTCCGACTTTGACCGCAGTAATCCCTTATTTGAGACAAGAGACATTCCCTAATTATTCAAGTAAATTAAGCAGCACAGATCATACCATATGATGCTACATTAATGATAAACTCAAGCAAATTGATATATGGAATATCCTAGCCCTAAATAGCTCATGAAGATGGATCTATCACACTGAGTTCCACCCAAGCAATAGATGAATTGGTAGGATTGCCGAAATAAATACTCACCGCAGGAATGAGGGTAAGCCTACTCACTAAGAGCATGTTTGGTATGAGATTTTAAAGTGGTGGAAACGGAATCAGTCAATCAGGAAAACATTTCTGTTACATGTTTGAAATGCAGGATGGGGTAATGGTTCTGTTTCTTGAGGATAACTATATCCACCCAGTAATTACCCTCATCCCTTGCATAACACATTATGTTACCCTCCTTAATCCCACACATATAAGTTTTTTCTTTTCCATAGTGGGAACCAAAAACCAAATAAAGGAAACAATAATTATTGCTATTCCTTCCTTCCTATTTGATTTCAATCCCTTTCCGTTCCATGAATCACCAAACATGCACCAAAAGGTAGTTTACACCTAAAATTCTCAATTTCTCACAACCCATATATAACTACCAAAAAGGTTCATTCATCTAATGTTCTGGAAACATGACTTACGTTGCTTTCTGCATAGCCTTCATAGCACTAGCACCAGATCTCAATGCAGCAACTGTCTCTGTCGTTGCTTTTGCAGAATCAAGCATTATGATCTGCAAGCAGCAGAGAAATACAAAATTATGGACTTTTTAATAACATAGAAGCAATATTGCATGCACATTTATATGCAATTTAAGTCCAATGAAGAGGTAGTATTTAAAGCAGTGCAGAAAGACATACACAAATTTAACTGATAATGCTTAAAGATAATAGTCAAGCACTAACCTGATCATGAATTCGTAGTTGAAAATTCCCAACCTGCTCTACTTGCTGTTCGTATAACCTTTTCCTCTTTAAACATTGTATGGCAGCTTCAACAGAAAGAAGCAATGTTGTCAGAAATATTGATTACATAGAGCAGATGTGAAAACTATGCCTGCTTTAGTAATTTCATAACCAAAATGGCAGCGAAGGTTGTGACAGAGTAATGATTAGAAAGACATCCTTAAGCTCCATTTTCAAAGTCCAAAGGTATAGCATATTTATGCTCAATTTTATTCAGTACTAATCTCAAACCATGAAGAACTCCCAGTAAGAACCTACTCTAGATATGCGCTTACCCCAATTGTCCATAATGAAACAATACAGAAAGCTCTGTGTATCTGACTTTGCACGAATGCGACAATATATAGCAGACAAACATTAAAGAATCCAAATATTAAGATCTGATAAGGACGTAATTCTTCAACAGAAGTCTACAATTAAAAAGTAGCAGAGATATATAATATTACAATCTTGACAGTACTGAAATTACAGGAACATACCACGTTTATTCTTTGCTCTTGTGAACTCTTTGGCCTTTTCAACCTCTGCAGTAGCCTTTTTCATTAGAAGCTGCTCTTTCTTCTCTAGCATTTCAAGTGTCTGCAAGCCATAGAACCGTAAAAACATTCAACCAAGAGTGGGGAAGAAAAGCGTTAAAGTTCGTTGTTTCAATGCATGAGAATTTTACAAGCACTGGTTATATTTAGTCAAATTTCAAAAGCACGCACAAGCAACAAATAGAAACAAACAATTTTACTCAAAACATTCACAAAATCACAATCTCATATCCTCTAACTTCAGAGGTAGCAGGATACCATGCTTCTCCAATATTATAGGCCAACAAAAAGGTAAGGCTTTTAATTTGATTTGGATGAAAAGAGCTAGGTTCGCTCACTATAAGTTGTATGTAGCAGATTACAGTACTCCCTCTGTTTCCATGAAATTTCTAGTTGACTTGCCACAAATTTAAGATTAATTGTTGAATGTAAAAAAAACTAAGTGGAAGTAGATAGAAAGAGAAAACTGCGTTTTAAGCTATAAGAGGAAGGTAAAATAAAGTAATAAACTAATACATTGTCATACATGCTCTGCCCTTCTCTATGACACTTTTTCATTACCAATCATTTTCAAAAGTAAAATAATTGCAGTGAAATCAAAAAACACTTTCAACAGGGTGTTATAGATGCTCCCAGTCCCATTCCCCATTTTTTCTCCAAAAAAGGATAATCTTCTACAAATTACAACAAAACAAAAGAATCATATCTTGACCAACAATAAGGGACTTAAGGGTCATTCATAAAGCAATTTTTTAGTAATAAAAAAAACTAACCATTTTTTCCTTAAAACTACAAAAAAAAAGAGAAAACTGGAATTAGAAAATGAACTTGAGCAAACATATCCACTAGAATCATTTTAACACAACCAAGCAAATTCCTCCTATATTGTTACCTAGCACATTATACCACTCATACCCACCTCTTATTGGAGATCAAATTGAAGGTACGGAATGTACTTTACAACCTATGTCACTCATACTCATCATTTTACCTCAAGTATCGTTGTTGAATCCTCAACACTCTGCCATGGATATGGACACCTATCACACTTCATTTTGGGCTCATGAAAATGTTTCATAATATTGCGGAGTTAACGTCATCCCTAGGCTACATGGATATCCATATCTAACACAAATACCCGAGTCCACATAACACAAGTTACCACATGACACTTATGTTGCGAATCTTTAAGTGGACTCCACAATTTCAATGCAATTTCCATTACCATTCCTATAAATTCATTCCCTTGTACCAAACGGGTCTTAAGCAAAATTCTGATAGCCATTGAACATCACAGCTAGAGAGCACACCTCAATCGAAACCACTATGAACTTAGGGTGTCAAAATATATTTGGTATGCCTAGGATTAAGCACGCGTGTGGTTTTGATATAGTATACGCACATAAATACATGTTTGTGCATGTTTGTTTACATACTACTCAGCAAAGAAGCTGTATTACAAACTTTGTGGCGTTCATGCAAAATCTTTAATGCCACTAGTTTTAAAGTTTTTTGTTCTGATAGGTTAGCACTTCGAAACTCCTGACAGATACAAATCCCGTACCAATGACAAGCTGCGCCTGTCATGAACATTCCTCATCACCAAACCTCCATTGAAACAGTTATTGGCAAGAACAAGAGAGTAAAACTAGATTTCTCAGATTATAGATGACAATTTCCAGTAGCTCAATACTAAGATACTGCACCTTTAGTACATCTCTGTTCGGTTTGCTTCCAATTTATACAGAGACTAGTTTCCAACTTCCAAGAAAATGATATATATAGCAAAAAGGCATATGTAGCAAGAAAAAAAGTATAAGACCAAAAATCACCAAAGGGGACAGCACAAGCTATTCGGGAAGTTAATTCTCGGCAATTGGAGTGATCATAGGTCGACTGGCAGATCCATAGATGTCCAAATATGAATGGCTTTCTTACCGAAGTTTCCATCCCTGCAAAGGTCTACATGTTAAGCTCCGAGGAATTTGAAACACTTCCAATCTCGTTCACTCACATTCCCAACCTATCTTATTATTAAAAGTGTAATTGAATTTCTTCCCGAATCCTCTCATAGAAAGAAGCATAAACACAATTCTACTACTCAAGCTAACCTGTATCCGATAGCAATAGGCGGTGTGACCTCGACCCAAATCCCCAATGAGTAACAAACCCAATAAAACCAATTCATTAGCAAAAATACAAAACTAATTCCAAAAGTATCCTCTGTAATCAGCCTTTTCAATACATCCTTCAACACCAACAATGCAATTAAACCTCTTTTCATTACCTAAATAGCAATCTTATCATGCAAATTTACCTACAATAATATATAAATAAACTCATCCAGCATTTGATCAAATAATCTCAAAGAAAAACAAAACTCAAACTCGAAAATAAAGATAATACGATTACAAGTTGAAAAAAAATTTAAACCTCATTCAATTTCTCTAATGTAGATAAAGTAGTCTCAGTAGTAGCTGCATCACGAGATTTAGCACCAAAAAGTCTGGAAAACATATTTGACGACATTTACACCTGAAACAAAATTAAACAAAAAAAAAAATAGAATCAAATGAACGGCGAGTAATTCAAATCCAACAATTCACTGCGAAAAGCATTAAACCCTAACAAAATCAAGAAATTAGAAAAGATCAATTCTGAAATTTGACGAACCTTGAATTAGCAAACCAAAATTGAAATTATAGGAGAGAGAAAAATGTTTGAATAGATTTGCACAGTGAAAAACAGAGACTCTGCGATCGTGAAGAGAGAGAATTAGGATTTTGATGAGAGAGAAACTGAAGTTCGCCCCCTCTTGGAGTCTTGGGTACTTCGAAAGTTTCTTCTTCTTGTTATCTTTTCTATTTTGCTTTTTTTTTTTGGTTTTTAGCTTAGTTTTTTTGTGATTGCGCACTTTTGTCTGGGAAGTGGGGAAGGAATTATTTTCTCATTTTTTTTATATCTGGTTGCGAAGTAGGGAAGGAAATTGGTGGGAAAGCAACTTGCAAGTTAACTTCATTGCGAAGTAGACCCGAATCGTCGACTACAGGAGCCAGGAGGTCAAGAGCGAGTTGATAGTCCTAGATAGGGAGTCTTAATCGCGCGGGATGGCTCGAGCCGGCTCGAGTGGCGCTTACGGTTTCATGGTTCGGGCTCGACTCGAAGCCGGATGGCTCGACTCGAGCCGGGATCGAGCTCTACCATGGCTTTCTGCCGAAAGCTCGCGATGCGCCGACAATTTTTAAATTACTAAAATTATTTTATTAATGTTTAATATAGGTTAAAAATTTAAAATAATAAATAACTATGAGGATAAAGTTGTAGTCTTGACTCTAAGACTACACTAGGAATCCAAAGTTTACATATTTGAATAACTATAAAAACACTTAAAAAAAAATAAAGAACCTTCAAAAAAATAGAATCCAAAAAGTTTTGTTATTTGAGACAACAATAAGTTATTGTGGGGTTCATACTTCATACAAAAATTGATCAGCGTGTAAGACAACAATATGTATTGGTTCCACAACAAAATGTAAGTCATCAGCGTGTAATGCTTGCTGTACAACATCCCACATCATTGAAAAATGATCAACGTGTAATGCTTGCTGTACAACATCCCACATCGTTGAAAAATGATCTGCGTGCATATGTAATGTTGTATAAAGAGACCTTTGAGAGTGCGAGCAATTCAGCTATCCCACATCACTAAAATATGATGAGGGTGTGCTTGAATTCTCTATAAAAGAGATATCATGAGTAAGGTTTTCATTATAGCTGGCCTATAATTTTTTTGGGCTATATATGCAATTATCAAGGGTTTGGATACTGGGCCATTTAACAATTAAATGTTTGGGCTCCTAAAATTTTGACCTTGGGCTTGCTTTAGTTGAATGTGATTTACGAGCTTTTCGAGCCTAACGAACTCGAGCCGAGCTGTATGTTTTTGGCTCGAGCTCGAGCCGAGCTTAGTATTTCAAGCTCGACGAGCTTCGAGCTCGAGCCGAGCCCTATTATATATATTTTCGAGCCGAGCCGAGCCTAGTTGAGTTCGGTCTCGGTTCGGCTCGTTAACACCCCTAGTCCTAGAGATGTCCGTGGGCTGAGTTTGGTGGATATCCGCCTTGCATCGCCCAATCAAGTGAGGCTGGAGGTGTTATGGGTGATGAGGCAAGGACAGGAATGAAAATTGCACCCGCTAATATGGGTAGGACTCTTAGAAATATCCAATTCAATTGATTCGATCCGCGACTCGATCGATCCAATTAGAAATTTCAGATATCCGATTGGACCTTTTAGATTTCGGATTTTTCAAATTGGATATCCGGATAAAATGGATCAGTAATGGATCAGAAAATTTTAGTTTTGGATATTCGAATTTTTTTTGAAATATTAGTTTTTTCTTAAAAAAAATAAAATAAAATTCAAGAATTTTTAAAATAATTTGGGCTAAAGAATCTTAACCAAACATTTAAATTACCCATCCCAGACCCCAGCCCCACGACCCTTCCCCACTTTCCCCAACCCCACGGGCCGCTGTCAGCTAGTCACCAGTCCCTTTTCACGACTGCTGCTAGTGGGCCATCTTTGTAGAGTTCGCACTTCGCAACCCTTCATCTTCGACTCCTCACCACCATCCCTCTTCGGCTCTTTGTAGGGTTAACCGGCCACCCGCCCTCCTCTCATCGAGCACCGGGCACCGGCCATGAGCAACCAAATGAGGTAATTAAATTAGCTCATATCGCCTCTCTTCCTCTTCTTCAGTTTTTTAACAAAATTGTTCATATTCGTGAATCGTGATGGTTGAAAGTTATAAGTAGATTGTTCAAAGAAAAGGAAGACATAGTGAGAGACTGACAGTAAGCGTGCAAACAATTGACATCAATAATAAAAAATTAAAGGAAAAACTTGGTTACAAGAGTACAAAACTTGGTTCACAAGGAATGAAAAATAAAGGAAAAACGGATCGGATATCCGATTATCTGATCAAATTCATATCGCATTTTCTCCGATTCAAAATTTTTGAATATCCGAAATTTTGAATTGGATCGCAATATTCGAAATGAACACTAGTTATGGGTGATGGGGCGAGTGTTAATATTGAATTATACCGCCATGCATGCCCCGCTTCATCCCCACCCACTTTGTTTCTTCTTTGCTTCATACCATCTATTTAATGGAAGCAACTACATTAAAAATATCTTTTTTGTACTTTTTCATTTGGAGCTAAGCATCCAGTAAAGTTGGTATACGTTTGGCTGATATAGCCAATGATAGGGCAGATATGAGGCGAGTGTAGGTACCCAAATAGGTGGTAGGGCGGGATGGCTTCTATAGTGTACTGGTTGAGGCCGTGATATATTTGGAAATGTTCTTCACCATGGGTACATGTATGCAGGCACAATCTTCCATACCCGCCTCATCTGCCCCATTGTTATCCCTAGTCAATAGATATCATTCCCACCAGACATACCAGCCCATGTGTCGAGTTAGCATGCCTCTTGTCACATTGGGGTGGGTTTAGAGAAAGCCAAGGATAAATCATATTGGGCCAAAATTACAAAAGTGTGGTTAGGTTAGGTTATGCGATGCCAGTGGGTCCCTTTATGAATTTTAATTTTTTTTTGTTATTTTTTGGTTGAAATTAAGTAGGCTTGAAGACAGACCACACGATCATGCTCGTACCTATATAGAATGGTCAAAATATTAAAATGATGTCCACAAGTGGCCTACGACACACCATTTGACCTCTCATGGCAGGTTGGACTAGTAGTGGGCTCGTATCGGGTTGAGCCAGTGTTGTGTCACCCGGCCCAACCCATGCATAGCTATGATTTACACTATATAATAAATCAAAATATGAATAATTGTTTGGCTCACGTAGGAAGTGTAAATATAATGAAATTCAAGGTCATGAGAATTAAATTCTGTAATTAGATTGATACAAAACTAGCTATCCAAAGTAGTTACTATAAAAAAAATAGTTTAGCTTGCAATGGGAGAAGTAACTTCTCATACGTAATACTACTTACTTAGGGGGTTCTATATAAGTAACTTTCCACACTTTGCGTAATGTGGAGATTATTCAGAAATTTTACTTTCTCCATTTCAATATTTTTTAGTTATCCAAACAGAAAAATGTGTAGATGGTGCACAGTAAGTATGATTGAGTACTGACGAAATTTAATAACAGACAAAAAAGAACAAAAAGGTGTGCGTGCATATATAATATAGCACATACATGAACATTAAGTTAATTAATAAAAAATTAATTCAAAACAAAAAAAATATTTTTTTCCATTTTAATAGTTGGACCTAACTCTAATATTCTTTTAAGTTCTTCAAGATGTTCATTTCAAAATGGTGTTATATTCAACCAATATTTAATATTGTTATATTCGATCGACCAATCATAAAGAACGTTTTTTGTTTTTTTTTTCTTACTGATGGGACACAAATATAAAGTTCTTTCAAGTTTTTCAAAATGTTGATTTCAAAACAGTTTTATGTTCAATCTATAATATCAACAAGCATGATCAATAACTCATATCTTCTGCACATTTTTTTTACACAAAAAGAAATATGTACATTTGCACAATATAGAATGTATATGTGTAATCGCAAATTAATGTACATTTATTATGAATATATTCATAGTAACTCATTAAAAGACACCTATGTTATTGTCAAATATACATTTGTAACTCCCAAATCTATAATAATATATTAAAAAGCATTTTAAGCAAGTTTACGCTCCACGTGGCATTCTCCCTTTAGTTGTTTCATTTCATGTCATCATTATGCACATTAAAAAAATTAGAAACATGCTCCATGTAAGATTCGACCACGTGACCTCAAGTTAATATACAAAAGTTCTAACCAATAAGCTAGGCAACATTAGATGATATTTTTAACATGAAAATGTTAATAACGCGGGGCATCGCCCGGGACTAAAAACTAGTGTTTATTTAACAAGGTGTGATCATATATACAATTTTTTATTGGTCTTCCTTTAATGACAAATTTAGAAAAAAGAAAGATTACATGTGATTCTTTGTCCTTTTTGTCACTCCGAGTTTGAGATTGTAAACCATTTTGTCATTCGTACTTCTGATAAGTTCTTACGCATTGCTTACTCAGCCTATTTATAAGCTACTTCTAATAAGAAATTGGTTTTTATACAGAGATAAGAAAATTAAAAATTAGTAAACCTTTTGAGGGGAATTGAGGAAACTGATCTTCATGACAATGAGGTTTTTAATTTACAGTTGGTCTTGTAAGAGAGCGCCTACTATTAATTTAAAATTAGGCAACGGCTCAAACCCAATATTAAGAAAAGAATGGACTACCTTTTTGAATATAGTGACTATTTTAATCAATTTAGTAGCCAGTTTAATCTATTTAGCGACCATTTTAATCCATTCGATGCTCAAATTCTTTAATCCATGTGGTGACTAGTTTAGTCCGTTTAGTGACTAGTTTAATCCATTCAGTAAGAATGTCAATTTATTTTTTAAAATTGTTTGTTGTAGTTCGACATTCAAAGATAAACAAAGGAAGGAGAAAATAATGGACGATTAGGTTGGTGTGAGATATCTAGGGATAGTGTTGGGTTAGAGTTAGATGAAATGGGTTTGTTAGGATACTATAGGCTTGGGTTTGTCTAATTTTATATTAAAGTTAAACCGCCTATTATAATAATTTGTGTTTAATTTATGTTTGTTTCCAAGATTAGAAATTTCAAGTTAGTGATGACTGTATATAAAGAGTTAACGTGCTACAACTAAATACTCCCCTTGTCTCGGTACCTTGTTTAGCATAGTTTTTTTTTTTTGGTAAGTAAGTAAGAGATGTATTAAGCTCACAAAAAGATACAACCTAGAGCTTTGGCATCACCAAGCCCAAACAACAACTATACAATTACAACTTCTCTAGCCACTGCTTATCTACAGCTTTCATTTTCTTTGGCAATCTAGAGTAAATTCTACACTTTACATTCTACTGAATCTCTTCTACACTCCTGTTACCACCATTTTTAGATGTCTAGTAGCATTTATTATGGTACATTGTATTAGACCTCAAAAGGTTTAATTTCATCTTAATATGAAGGCCCAACAGGAATATAAAGCCCATTGGACGCAGTCAACATAAGTCAAAGTCAATAGGAGAATATCATCAAGATCATCAGGAGATAAAAGTCAAGAATGGTAAAAGGACATACGGTTAAAGAGCAATCATGAGGCAGGTCCATATGAGGAAGAACGTGCAAGTTATTCGCTAGGGGAAAGTTATTCACTAGGGGAAAAAAGGAAGGGGTCGTTTAAGGAAAGCCTTTAGTGAAGGGTTTTTAGAAAACGCAGCCCTTCGTGTATGAAGGGCTGCGGTTTTAAATCTAACCGTAGCCCTATTAATGTAGGGCTGCGGTTAGGCCAGAAACCGCAGCCCTTCATACACGAAGGGCTGCATTTTCTGTGATAACCGCAACCCTTCACATCCCGCCCAAATTAAAATAACAACGTAACTTTATAGGTTTTGCACGCACACACAGTACACACTCGCAAATTTCCCTCGCTCCCTTATTGGAAAAATTTTCCCCCACCACTCTCCCTCACACCCACTCGCACAGCCCTAACGCCGGAGCACCGTCCATCGCCGGAGCACCGTCATTGACGAACTGACGCCGGAAACGGTGCCTGAGCAACGCATCATCACCTGAGCTCCTTCTTCTTCTCTTCTCTCAGCGCACGTTGACGCCACCACCACCACCACTACTGCATTGTCGGTAATTACCCTCTCACTCTCTCTCCTATTTTTCATTTCTCTAATTAATTTATTTTATTTCATTTCTCTTCTATATTGTGTTGTAAAATGTGATTGTAGGGGGTGTGGGAGGGCTTGGGGAAGGTGGGTAGGGGGTGGGGGGTCTTGGGCGAGGAGATGGGGAGGGTCGGGGAGGCCGGGCATGGGGTGGGGTAGGGCGGGGAGATCTTTGGATAGGGGGTGGGGGGGGCCGAGGGAGGGTGGATAGGGGGTGGGGGTCTTTGGGCGGGGTGGTGGGGAGGGCTGGGGAGGACTGTGGATCTTGGGCAGGGGGTGGGGGGTTTGGGAGGCCGGACGGGGGGGGGGGAGGGCCGGCAATGGGTGGGGGAGGGGGCGGCGGGGGTGGGGGAGGTCCGGGGATGCTAGGCGGTGGGTGGGGGAAGGCTTAGGTATAATGTAACTATTGAGTTGATTTTTAGGCTTCCATCTGTTGTTGGTTGAATTTCAAAAACGAAAATTAAAGGTCATTTTACGCCTACATGGCAATGAGGGATTGCAGTGGGGGACAGTAGTGGCGGTGGTGGTGTGGCTGTTGTAAATGTGGAGAGTCAGGTCACATGGCAATCGAAAGCCCATCCGGTGCTCTCCACATTTATAACGGTTTCAACTCCGCCGCTACCGGTGATGGGCATTCCATTGCCATGTGACCTGATTCAATTCTCGGGTCATTTTAGGCCTATTTTCGCCTTTCGTGTCCAATTCGTACCAGCTGATGGGAATTTCGGAGGGTTTGTGTAGTGTATGTATATTTCTTGATATGAGATTGTATGAAAACGCAATGTAATTTAGCTATGAAATCTACAAGTTGTTTGAATCGTCATCATATGCCTAGATACCCGTTCAAGACTTACTCATTAGGAGTAAGTCTTGAATAGTCCCCGTTTGGGACCTGTTCTTGGACGTTTGATCTCACTTAGGTGGTGAATGTGTGTCTTATTTTCAATACCCGAGGAAATTCTTGGCTTATCGTTTCTCTACAATGTTCTCTCGGGTACATATGTACCTATTGTGTAGAGTTTTAGGCTTGCATTTGTTGTTGGTTGCATTTCGGGAGGAAAAGGTCATTTTAGGCCTTATTTGCCTTTTCGCTTCAATTATTAGAGTCATTTAACCCAAATTTTTTTTAACATGATTATATGAGGTTTAATGTACTCTTGTGTAGAGTTTTAGGCTTGCATTTGTTGTTGGTTGCATTTCGAACGAAAAGGTCATTTTAGGCCTAGTTTTGCCTTTTCGCTTCCAAATCGTACTTATCGAGTCATTTAACATTTAACCCCAAATTCTTTTTTAACATGATTATATGAGGTATAATGTACCTATTGTGTAGAGTTTTAGGCTTGCATTTGTTGTTGGTTGATAATTTTGAAGAATATAGGTTTTTAGCTTGTTTTTGCATTTCGGGAACGAAAAGGTCATTTTAGGCCTAGTTTTACCTTTTCGCTTCCAAATCGTACTTATCGAGTCATTTAACCCCAAATTCTTTTTGAACATGATTATATGAGGTATAATGTACCTATTGTGTAGAGTTTTAGGCTTGCATTTGTTGTTGGTTGCATTTCGGGAACGAAAAGGTCATTTTAGGCCTAGTTTTGCGCTTTTCGCAAGTCATTTAACCCCAAATTCTTTTTGAACATGATTATATGAGGTATAATGTACCTATTGTGTAGAGTTTTAGGCTTGCATTTGTTGTTGGTTGCATTTCGGGAACGAAAAGGTCATTTTAGGCCTAGTTTTGCCTTTTCGATTTAACCCCAAATTCTTTTTGAACATGATTATATGAGGTATAATGTACCTATTGTTAGTTTTAGGCTTGCATTTGTTGTTGGTTGCATTTGAACGAAAAGGTCATTTTAGGCCTATTTTTTGCCTTTTCGCTTCCAAATCGTACTTATCGAGTCATTTTTTAAATTTTTTGTTGATCTAACTCCTAACCGATTAGTATGTAAGCGTGTGCAAGGGGGGCGGGGGTGCCACTGTGGTGGGGGGGAAGGGGAGGGTTCGTGCGGGGGTGGGCATGCGGGGCGTGCGGGGGTGGTCCGGAGGTGGGCGGGGGGTGGCAGCGGTGGGGGGCGTGGGCGGGGGGTGGCAGCGGTGGGGGGCGTGGGCGGGGGTGGGGAGAAAGCAGCGGTGGGGGAGGGGGCTGTGTGCGGTGGGGAGGGGGTGTAGTAGGGGTGGGGGAGGGGCTAGGCGTGTGCGGGGCGGGGGAGGGGGCGGCGGCAGTGGGAGACCCACCCCACCGCATACCCCCCCCCCGCACACCCCGCACACAAACCCCCCCTCCCCTCCCCCTCACACCCTCCCCTCCCCCCACACCACAAACCCCCCCCCCCCCCCCACTAATCAAATCATTGTTAAATAGGTAGCCTAATCGAAACTCAATATATGCGCACTTATTAATATTACACATTATTCATCATCTTTATATATATAAACAGTTAGTACATCTAATCTTATAATAATGTATTGATGTAGTGTGATGAAACATATTAGTGGAACAGGACTTCGAGCACCAAAAGCTCCTATTTGGATATCAGTCGAGGTAACATGACTAATTTATTTGTCCTTATATAGAAACACTTTTAGCCACATACTACACATCTAACATGAATGTCATTGGATGCATACTTTGGTGAACATTTAGTGTCCGCAACAAGATGATGGACTTGCATGTGGCTATTACGTGCTGAGGTACATGTTCGATATCGTCAACCATTGCACTAACGCCGATGATCTTCAAAAGGTATGTAACTTATTAGTATATGTTAGTTTAGATTCTTAGGCCTATTTGGGAACGAAAATGTCATTTTTAGGCCTATTTTTGCCTTTTACGCTTCCAAATCGTATTTATCAAGTCGTTTAACCCCAAATTCATTTTGAACATGATAATATGAGGCATAATGTAACTATTGTGTAGATTTTTAGGTTTGCAATTGTTGTAGGTTGAATTTTGGGAACGAAAAGGGCATTTTAGGCCTATTTTTGCCTTTTCGCGTCCAATTCGTACTTATCGCTTCATTTAACCCCAATTTCATTTTGAACATGATAATATGAGGTATAATGTAACTAGTATGTAGATTCTTAGGCTTGCATTTGTTGTTGGTTGTATATCGGGAACATAAATGTGATTTTAGCCCTATTTTTGCCTTTTCGCCTCCAATTCCTGTTTCTCGAGTCATTTAACTCCATTTTCTTTTTGAATATGATAATATAAGGTATAATATAACTAGTGTGTAGAGTTTTAGGCTTGCATTTGTTTTTGATTGAATTTCGGGAAGGTATATGTCATTTTTAGAACTACTAACTACGGTAAATGATTGAATTCTTATATTATGTGTTTATTCCTTGGTTGTTTTGCAAGGTTTATATGAATAACACACCACGTTTGAGGGCCTTCACCACAGACGAATTACATGAAGTTCGGGATAAGTTGGCGTCCCACATTTGTGATGATTGCTTATGATACATCTACTAGTTTGTATCAATTCTATGTACACTTTTTACATTATTAAATATACATATTTAAAGTTAATTATTACGTTCAAAAACTTGTCATATATTATTGCAATTTGATCGTTTTTTTTTGTGTCGAAGGGAGGTTTTGGGAGGGGGTGGGGGGCTGCCATGGTGGGTTCTTGGGGCCGGGCTATGGGGGTGGTTGGGTCTTTGGGGTGGTGGCAAAGAATGGGTGGAGGAGGTGGCCGAGGGTGGGGTGGGGTGAGGGTGCGGGGAGTGAAGGTGGGGTGGGTTGGGGTGGGGGGTGCAGGGGAGTGACGGTGGGGGGGGGTGGCGGGGCGGGGCTTGGGGGAGGTAGTGCGTGGGGTGGGGTGGGGGGGAAGGCTTGGGGGAGTGCGGGGGGCGGGGCGGGTGTGGGCCTGGGGTGGGCGAGGGGTGGGCGGGGGGGTGGGGCGGGTGTGGGGGTGGGGGGCGGGGGGGGGTGGGGCTGGGGTGGGCGGGGCGGGGCGGGCGGGGAGGTGGGTGGGGGTGGGCGGGGCGTGCGGGGTGGTGGGGGCTAGGGGTGGGGGGGTGGGGTGGGCGGGGCATGCAGGGAAATTTTATTTAAAAAAAAAAAATTTGAATTTGAAGGGCTGCGGTTTTAAGCGTAAACCGCAGCCCTTCTTTAAGTGAAGGGTGCGGTTTAGGCTTAAAACCGCGGCCCTTTCGATGAAGAAGGGTCGGTTTAAGCTTAAAACGCAACCCTTCGAGCTAAGAAGGGTGCGTTTTTGGCCCGAACCGCAACCCTTCGTTATGAAGGGTCATGCGGTTTTTAACGCACCCCTTCTTTTCTATTGAAGGGCCGCTATGGAAAGTGGCCGGCCAAAACGCTTAGGGTCAATTTTGACCATGACCCTTCCTTATTTTTCCGCTAGTGATTCAGCGCCAGAAGACGGTTGATATTTGAACCAAATACGATTCAAATGTTTTCTCTCCAAGCAAGCACGGAAGTTACACACCACGTTTCTCTATAAATGGAGGAACGATCATCAAGCGAAAGACAACAAGACAAACACACAACAACTTGCATTTACTCTTTTCTTTGCGTAGCCTAGCCTTAGCCTAGCCAACTCTCTTCTGGGGTTATAGTTTAGTTCCTTAGACGTAGAACATGTTCTGGCGACGAGTTCTGTAATTCTCCAATTGAAGCAAGGAACCATGGAGGTAACAACCTTCGTGTCTTCCCTTTAGTTGTCCAGCCTGTCTTATCCCCCTATGTGTTGTAAAATATTTCTTAAAGTTTGTGGCATGTATGAGAATATTGTGCTTTAATTAATAGATTAATTATTATTTGCTCTATTTATTGCATTTCGCCTGAATTTATTGGGCGTTGTAGTTTAATCCTTAATTAAATTATAACAAAGTACGTTAGCAAGGTTTTATCTAATGAAAACCGGTAACCCCCAGGGGCTAAGTCTCCCAAGACATTCAGTATCAAACTAATGGGTGTGCATTGACTTGTTTGCAAAGTCAACCAACTGATTTTGCACCAACAAGTTTTTTGGCGACCACAGTGGGAGGAGAAGATTCATAATCAAATTGAGAACTTTCTTCTTCATACTTTCGAAAAGCTAAATGTAAAAAAGCGGTTGTTTTTTTACTAAAATGCCGGACACACGTTCTAGAAAGAATAAGGAAGTTGCTCAGGAGGAATCAAGTTTCCAAAACATAGAGACGGGTTCTTCAATTCCTCTGGAAACTAGGGCGCATGGTAACAATGGCGAACCAATTCACCATAGTCATGAAGAGTCAAATGGAGAGACCCCGCAAAAGGAAGGCTCATCTCCAGGTAGTACTGGTCGTGGACTCATACACCAAATGTATGGAAAGTTCACAGAGATAGTAAAGAGTTTACTGTTAGAAGCCAGAGAGAGTCAGAGACAACAATTTGATTCCAACTACAGGACTCTAGCCCATGAGTCTGCCAGAGTCTTCACATATATCCTCCAAAGGATAAGTGAAGAGAATAGAGAAATTAACTCTAGGCAGGTCGATAGGATACTTGTAGATATCAATGATACTATGAGTGTAACTTTCACGGCAATGTCAAAATCTCTTGCCACTGAAGTAGTTACTCGTCTAGAACCACTAGTCGAAAAACACTATCAGTTAAATGAGAAACTAGTTAAGGTCTTAAAAGAGGCCCCATTGAATAGAACAAGGGGAAATTCTAGTACGGAGCCAGATGTTCCTCCACTAGGTTATCCTCCAAGGGTACATTTCTCCCATCCTGAAACTAGATATACACTTATTTCAGGCGATCAATAAACTTCCTCCCATGCGCATCACACAAGGGCAATCCCCATGAGCCATGGAGAGGGTAATCATGGAAATCTTAGGAGAAGTGATGGAATGGCAGCGGCATGGAGCCAGGCTGGCACCAGGCGTCAGGACATCACCAACCTTCGCTTTCCATGGGTGGTGGACAAGTTGGTGACAACACACACCAATCTGGATCATCACAAGGAGGACAGAGGCAGGGTACTTTTGTTGCAAACAATAATAGTACACCATACGCATATACGCCTCATAACCAACCAACTATGGCTGATATTCCTTCTACACCTTATGTTTATATTCCTCCTAACCAACCAAATATGGCTGGTACGCCTCACTACGGAAATATTCCAGGATTTGGTCAGCCCCAAGTTCCCTTTGCCCAAGCAAATGGTGCTTACCATCAGGGGATGCCTACAAATGGACATACATTTCCACCACAAATGGCGCAAGGAGCGGCCAATCCTACCTTCATGCACAACCAGGAGATCCCTATGGGAGGTTATCAAAATCAACCTTTCAATCCTAATCCTAACCTCTGCGTATGATCATGTGGGACACATGGGATTTGGGAACATGGGATACCCGGGAAGGCAGGATCCTTTGGCAACGCAGGTTGAGGCACTAGTCCAAAGATTAGTGGGTGATACCTCTAGGAGAAATCAGAGGCAACTAGGTCAAAAACCTTACCCTGAGTGGATTAATAGAGGAAATCTGTTTCCTAGAACGTTTAAGATACCTGACTTTACCTTGTTCTCAGGAAATGATAGAGTTTTCGCTGAAGAACATTTAGCTAGGTTCAATTGTCAGTGTAGGGAAGCAGTTGACAATGACTTCCAAAAACTTAGAATGTTTTCCATGTCTCTTACTGAGACTGCTTTTTGGTGGTACACTAATTTACCACCAAAATTCATTCACTCCTGGCAAGACATGCAAGTGCAATTTACAAATGATTTTGCACGCACTGAACCAGGAGTGACTCTAAGTGATCTGGCCAGAATCCAACAGAAGTTAGGAGAGTCTGTAGAAGACTACCTATCTAGATTCAAAATGGCCAAGATCAGGTGTCATGTTAGCATTCCTGAAAGAGAATTTGTACAAATGGTTCAAGAGGTAATGTTAATTCAGTTTAGAAAAAGGTTTGATGGTCATGCCTTTGGCGATTTTGTTTAATTAGCAGAATTGGCTGTAAGGTATGAAAGAAACCTACAAGCTAAAAGTGCAGCAAGACACCAGAGTTTCTTTGCTCAGAATGAAGAGCCCTTCCACTTTGAGACTGCACCAGAAGTGGACGTGGCAGAAATCATTCAAGGAGTACGTTATAAATGTTCTCCTTTAGAAAAGAAAGAGTTTCTAGCGCCAAAGGATATGAAATCTGGACAGAAGAGGACATATACTTTTGATGCCAAGAAATCTAACTCTATCTTTGACTGGTTATTATCTAACAAAAAGATAAAATTGGTAGGGAGACATAAAATAAGAACTGCTGAGGAGGTTAAGGGTAAAAAATACTGTAAATGGCATGATGCAGTAACCCATGACACTTTTGAATGTATTGTCTTTAGAAACAAAATCCAGGATGAAATTGATAAGAAAATATCATGTTTCCTGATGATGAAGATGTTAATGTAGTTGGAATGGACGAACCATTTGAAATATTATGTGGTATGGTAGAGACTAATAATGTTTTTACTGTTACCTTGCAGGTATCTCAAGCTACCGAAATAGGTAACCAACTCTTCAACAGATTGCTTGATGAAGGAATCTTGGTTATGCCAAAGATAGTCAATGAAGAGGGATAAATGGCATATGAATGGGTCACATACAACAGACCAATGCCAAGTTTTCAGAGGGTTCCTAACTAGGCAATTAAGTCTCAAAAGACTAGTTGTGTCAGAAATGGAACACAACGCCATGGAGCTAGAAGCATACATGGCTAACTTAGCCAAAGCTAAGGCGCTCATAAATCAAACCAACCGGTGATGCATGAGGAAAGAGCCAAAACCTATAAGGAGGCTCCATAAATTCCCATTGAACTAGGGCGATAGAAGGGTTAAAGCTCGAGAAATGGAATGTGCTCACTATGTGCAGACATGTTGACCTTTGAAATGGTTAGAACCCAGATCATCCCAAATGATCCTGCCTACGTGCATGCTTACCATCGTCCATTCCATAAAAGGTCCAGAAGTCAAGGACCAAGGAAGCATGACAGCCCCAGTTCATGCCCTTCCATAAAAGGGAAAGAAAGGGAGCCAAGTCAAACCCCTGTGCCCAAGATTCTTAAAAGAAGGGTAAATTTCCATGAGGGCCAAGGGAAGTCAAAGATCAAGCCAACTGTCAAAACTTTCCTAAAAGTAAGACAATAAAGATGAAGGAGTTAAGCGCAAAAGCTGCTGCAGCAAGGGATCAGATCAACACTCAAAATGTGCAGGAGTCCCTTATAGCAAACATAAGAATTGATGAAGAAGCGCTACAAGCTAGTATCACTAAGTTGTTACCTCTGGAAAAGGAACGATATGATATACCATCTATAAAGAATGGTGGCCAACAACCTCAAGGAGGTGACTCTCTTATGAAAGAGAAACCCGGAAATGGTTTTAATGAGGATTAGGATTCAGAGTTTGGATCTGAGGATTTGGACTTATTGGTTTCAGACAGTGACTTAATTATGGATCGAGACCCACTGATGAGCGAGCCTCAAACAGAGATGGGAGATAGCCAAAACGCGTAGTGTAATGTGGTCATGCTACCAACAGAGTTCAAAAAGTTAGATGACCAATCAGAATTCCAGACCAATACCACATCATGGGCAGATTAAATTGACAAGGAAGAGAGGGCATGTAAATTTAAAATTACTTCTTCTCAAAGCTTGTCATCTTATTTAAATGCACCTCATAAAAAAGTGCCTAACAAGACATCTCTAAAAACTAACCTAGAGAAATTAATCATAGATAAAATCTTTAGGTCAATTGATGTTGATAATAAGCACACTAAAGCCTTATTTCTAAACGTTGATTTTGAGGGAGTTCGTTTAGGCAAAGTATTGGTAGACACTGGAGCTACTGTTAATATTATGCCACTCTCTGTGTTTAGAAAACTAGGAAAGACTAGAAAGTATTTGCATAACATAATCAACATAACTGGTTTTTCTGGCTTATCAGAAAAAGTGGAAGGAATGGCTATTTTAAAGATAAGAGTAGGGACTAAAACTACTTATACTGGTTTCTTCATAGTCGAAAGTGATACTCATTATAATGCCATACTAGGAAGAGATTGGTTACATCATAATTATGCTATTCCATCATCACTCCATCAAGTTTTGATCTTGTGGAATGGTGACACTTATGAGATGGTTCAAGCAGATGAGGAAATTTGTCTAATTACATCTCCTGATTCTGTTTTTGTTAGGGACTCTCTAAAGTCAGTTCCTACCATCAAAATTGAGGTTGCTCTACAACTTGAGTCGCAAACTCACCATGAGGTAGAAGACTCAGGTGCAATTCTCATTGAAGAAGTCAATGACGTCCCAGAAGTTGAAGACATTCAATCAAAATATGAATATATTCAACATGCGCCAGACTATGATCAACCCTTAGCTCTCATTAGTTTGTAGAGCTAGGATGTATTTTTCTTATAAAAGTTTATTATGTTTATAAACCAAGAAGAATGATGTAATGGGTTTACCCTTATCGTTGATCAAGTAATGAAATATTTAGTTTTTAGAAAATACCAAGAGGATTTTCTTATAAACTCTAATGCATGTTGCTCAACTTTATATGAAACTGAATCCTTTGATGAGGAGGATGATAAAGTATGGGCTAAAAGTGAGGATATTAAACAAGAGGTTCATGATCCACTAGAGGAAATAAATTTAGGGGATAATGAAAATCCACGTGTTACTTACATAAGTAAGCTCCTCACTAACCAAGAAAAACAGGAATTCATGAAAAGTCTAAAAGAATTTAAAGACTGTTTTGCATGGGAACATCATGAAATGTCTGGCATTGATAGGAAAATAGTAGAGCATAAACTACCTATCAAGGAAGGATTTAAGCCTGTGGCCCAAAGTCCTAGAAGACTAGCGCCTGAACTGACAGAGCCTATACAAGAGCAAATAAACAAACTCCTCAAGGCAGAGTTCATAAGGCCTTGCTAAAATGCTGACTGGATCTCCAATATACTTCCAGTAGTTAAGAAAAATGACAAGATACGAATCTGTATTGACTTTAGGGATCTGAATAAAGCTACGCCTAATGATCAATACCCCATGCCAGTGGCTGATCATCAAGATATGAATACATATCTTCTATGGATGGGTATGCAGGAAATCACCAGTTAAGGATTGCACATGAAGACTGTTACAAAACAGCCTTCAGATGTCCAAAATCATTAGGCTTGTTTGAATACGTGGCCATGCCATTTGGATTGAAAAATGCTGGAGCCATATACCAACGAGCAATGGACGCAATCTTTAAGGATATGATTGGTAAGATCATGGAAATCTATGTGGATGACACATACTAGTAAAGTCAACTGACTTTTTAAGACATAAAGAGCATTTGATTAAGTCATTCACCAGGATGAGAGAATATCACCTAAAAATGAATCCACTCAAATGTGCATTTGGAGTTAAAGCTAGTAACTTTTTAGGATTCCCCATTCACAAAAATGGAATGGGAATTGACCAAAATAAGGCAAAAGCAGTGTTGGTAGCCAAGCCACCTTCTAATAAGAAGGAGTTGCAAAGATTCCTTGGACAAGTCAATTATGTCAGAAGATTCATGGCTAATCTAGCTGGAAAAACTAAAAAGTTTTCACCACTATTACGATTGAAACATGAATCAGAATTCAGATGGGAAGAAAAACATCAAAAGGCCTTTGACCAGATCAAGCAGGATTTGGCAAATCCGCCTGTGCTGATTTCTCCAAGGCAGAATGGAAAACCACTAAGGCTGTATATGTCTGCTTGTGAAGATTCCATTGGGAGTCTCCTTACTCAAGAAAATCAAAAAGGGCATGAGCAAGCCATATTCTACCTAAGTAGAATTCTACATGATACAGAGAAAAGGTATACCATGGCAGAAAAATGGTGTTTGTGTTTATATGATGCATTAGTTAAACTCATACATTATTTCATGGCCTTCACAGTAGAAGTGGTATCTCCAACAGATGTCATAAAATATATGATATCCCAACCTTTCATAAAAGGAAGGTTAAGCAAATGGAGTTTACATCTACTGCAGTTTGACCTCATATATGTGCCACAAAAGGCAGTCAAAGGTCAAGCCTTAGTTGATTTCTTAGCAACTCATCCTTGCTGTGACTCAGGAATCATTGATGAAGACATCTTTTCATGGGTCTTATTCTTTGATGGGTCCAACACGAGAGAAACAGCAAGAGCTGAAATATATATTTTATCTCCTGGTGGAATCCCAACTAAGCTAGCAGTAACCATAAAGGGTCCATGTACCAACAATAGAGCCGAATATGAAGCTTTATTAATTGGATTGGAGATGCTGCTAGAATTGGGAGCTAAGAAAGCAAAGATATATGGGGATTCTCAATTGGTCATTTATCAAATAAATGAGGAATTCAAGAGTATCACTAGTATCACAAGAGTGTGGTAAGAAAGCACAAAAATTATCTAGACAATTTAAGGAAATCACTTTCATACACATTCCTAGAGAAGAGAACAAAGTAGCGATCAGCTGTCCCAAATAGCCTCTGCTAGAGAAGAGATACCTTCACAAAATGAAGATATCATTCTCCAAGAGAAGATCCTAGAGCCTCTCAGTGAAACTGGTCAAGAAAGATCAGAGAACGTATTGGAAGTCTATAGAATTCTAATATTAAGAGAGGAGAAGGACTGGAGAGAGGAAATTATTCAATATCTCCAGAACCCAACTGGAACAAAGGTGCCAAATAGAGTCAAAATGGCAGCCACCAAGTTCTATATGCAGTTTGGTGAACTACACAGAAAGGATCTAGAAGGATTACTTTTAAGATGTGTGGATGCTGGAGAAGCTCTAACTCTCATGGCGAAATTCACCAAGGACTATGCGGTGCTCATCAAAATGGCCTAAAAATGAGATGGCTGTTGCACGAACATGGTTTCTATTGGCCCACTATGAGAAAGGATTGTATAGATTATGCTAAAGGTTGTAAAAGATGTCAAAAGTTTGGACCTATCAGCAGGGCACCAGCTTCAGACCTTAAGTACATTCTTAAACCTTAGCCCTTCAGAGGATGGGCAGTGGATGCCATAGGAGAAATCAATCATGCATCCTCTAAGAAGCATTCATACATCCTAGTGGTGACTGATTACTTCACCAAATGGGTAGAGGCTCAGGCTTTCAGCAAGATCAATACCCAGGTTGTCATAAATTTCTTGGAAGAGAAAATCTTTACAAGATTTGGAATTCTAGAAACTATAACCTTTGATCAAGCCACAGTCTTTAGAAAACCTGACTTACTGGATTATCTTAACCAGTTTGGGATTACTAAATTGCATTCAACGCCTTACTATGCTCAAGCAAATGGTCAAGCTGAAGCTACCAATAAGATCATAGTAAAAGGGATCTCAAAACTCATTGACAATAACCCAAGAAAATGGGACGAGTTGTTGCTATATGCCCTATGGGCCTACATGACCTCTAAAAGGGAAGCAACAGGAGTTACTCCTTTTAACTTAATTTATGGACATACTCCCGTGATCCCAGCTGAAATGAATGTGAGATCATCAAGGGTAGCCCAATAAATGGGATTATCAGGAGATGATTATTCACAGGCGATGAATATTAAAATTATGGATGCTCTAGAAGCTAAGGAAGAAGCTCTAGCCAAAATGAGAATCCAAAAAGAAAAGGTTGCTAGGGCCTACAACAAAAAGGTAGTGCATAAAGAGTTCCAGGAGAATGATAAGGTTTGGAAAATGTTTCTGCCAGAAGCAGCTTACAAAGATCCACAATTAGGGAAATGGTCATCTAAGTGGCAATGTCCCTTTATCATTCATAAGAAAAGTTCTGGAAATGCATACATATTAAAGGATATAGATGGCAACATAAAAGAAAGAGCCCTGAATGGCAAATTTCTAAAGAAATATCATCCATGTATATGGGAACAACATGATCCTGTGTTTCAACAAAAACATGCAGAATTGTTTCAAACAGCAAGGGATCATTAAAATTACAACATTAATAATAATGTTACGTTTTAGACATTCCAACATTGTCTAACAGCTAAACTAAGATGTTTAATGGCTGACCAAGCATTACAAAGCTTTTCCTTCTGAAGGATTAAGCTTTGTTGTACATCCATATCATTGAACATCTCTTGCCTCAAATGAGCAAGATTTGTTCGCCCTTGGTGCAGCTTCTTCTCTTCAGTCTCAATAGAGTATTGGAGTGAAGACTTCTCATTTATGATATTGATCTCCTCTTTATTAATCTCAGCCAGGCGATTTTATAAAGATTGCCTCTCCTCAGAAAGAAGCTCCAGCTTCTGATCAAAAGAACTCAAAGAGTCTTGGATCTGTTTACTGAAGTTTTTGAAGGATTTAGCTTGAGCTTCCAAAGAAGTCTCCTCTTCCTGAAGTTTCCGAGCTGAGAACTTTGGAGATTGGACTCTTGATTCGGCATTACATTGCTGAAGAAGGAGAGTCTCTTTAACATAATCAAGACACGGTATCCAGTACTCAAAACCTTGAGAAATCAGGGATTCCAAAATCTGTTTAAGAGCCTGAGCAGAAGCCTGATCATAAGGGTTGTTTGTTAAGGTCAAGTAGAGATCCCAGACTTTGTCTTCTTATTTTATGTGCTCAGATGATCCATCACTGGAATGATCACTGTTAGTAGAGGTAGGTTGATCCCTCACAATGATAGTTGTCTGCAGATTAACTTATTTCCCTCCATCAGACTCTTTCATCACACTTGCTTCTTGAGTGCTTCCCTCTACATCACAAAGAAGAGAAGACAAGTTAGCAAGAGAGTGAAGTCTGGTATCATGAGGACATGGACTCATATAGAGGAAGTATAAAATGAATTCATGAGGAAAGAAAGGCAGACCAGTCCCTAAAGTAGATGCTGAAGTTGAAGAAGAACCTTTGCAAACAGAGGTCATCACAAGTTCAGTACTGCTCCTTAAAGGTGTGACCACTAAAGGAATAAATCTTTCAGAACTTCATTCCCAGCAATGGATGGAATTGCTATAGCAATAGTGGTAGCAGCATGAGAGCTTGGAACTTTAATATTTAAAGGACTTGATTCCAAGGAATCTTCATCAGATTAATGAAACAAGTCCTCATCAGGAGATTTCACATGAAGATGCTTAATCTCTTCCAACTGGGGGGCAGCACATCCTTCCAAAGAGTGGGTAGCCATATGCTCCAACTAGGGGGCAGCACCACTTGAAGAGGGAGGATTGATGACAGGTTCATCAATAGGGCCACCCTTTGAACTTAACTCTAGATCAGCTATTTTGGGAGCATCTCCTGAAGGATGGCTGGCAGAGCCAAGGGGTGATATTCTTAGAAGAAGGATCACTGACAGTCTTAGGCTCAATGTCATCAGCACCAGAGGAACCTGGAATAAATTAATCGGTATTCCAAAAAGTGAAACTTCTCATAAAGAGAGTAAAGGTGAAATTCATACTTGCTTTGACTCCTGGGAGTTTCCTTTTGAAAGTTTTAGATATGGTCTTGTCATCATCTTCATAAGAGGAGATGATATACTGTGTTATCTCTGAAGAAACCTCCAGCTTAGGACGTTTTCGTCTGGAATGCCTTAAAGGTTTGGAGGCAGAGAGACAGCCATAATCTCTCTTCTTTGTAGCCTTCTAAGGAGGCTCAGGTTGCTCCACTAACCCCTTGGGTTGAGTGTCCTTGGAAGCAGAGAGACAATTGTAATCTCTTTTTTTTGCAGCTCTTTTGAAAGGGTCAATCTGCTCCAGTGGCCCCATGGTTTGGATGTCCTCCACAGTCTGGACATCTCCATAGGAAGCCCGGCCCCTTGATCATAAGCAGCATCATCTTCATCCTCCGAAGAGGTATGAGGTGGAACCCTTTTGTCTATGGTATTCCAATAGAGCTGGTCAAATCTAGAATTTACTGTCATACCATCAGGCACTCTTATCTTTATCTTGCCAGCTTTTGCTAAAAAGTCAAAAGGAAAACATAAAGAATATTTAGTAATATTCATTCCCACTAAAAGTTATAAAATAACTAAGGATGGAAGTTACTTACAGCCTAAGAAGAGTTGATCCTCAAAGTTCACCAAAGCATCAGAACATGTTGAGTTGTTTGGGAATATATGATCCCACCACAGATTGAAGCCTCGAACAGCTTTAGTGATCCATTTCCAAGGAGGGATGGACATCGAAGTAAGGTTGAGAGTTCTACTCTGAAGAGCTCTACCTTCTTCAAAACGACCCCTTGAAGTCCAAGGATCATTACGGGTCAGGAAGTAAGGAATAGCTAGAGGTTGGACCAATCCAAATTGTCTAGCTACCAGCTGTGGATTATAAGCCTCAAAGCCAAAGTATTCAGGCTCAGCAGCTATTAAATCCCTAGACCTAAGAACACTGCTCCAAAAGTTTCCACTCCTTAAGGAACTAGAGTGGATATTCAGGGATTGTAGCCAAGCAGGCACTGCTTGATGGCGCCAAGTTTCATTTTCAGCAGAAACAACCATCTTACCTGGGAAAATGTTCCAGATATCAGGATTGGACTTAGAAACCAAGAAGTATGAAAGAATCAAACTTGGATGCCAAACCTCGTCTGGAGATACAAGATTGAAGTTGACTTCACCATAACAGCTACAATCATCAAGACTAAAGAGGAACAAAAGGGGATCAAAAGAAATATTTTCCTCCTCTGAACCCTTAGGTGCTTTAAAAGCAGAAGAGGGATTGAGAACCATCAGACAAGGTAGATACATATGGCCCCAACAAGTCAAGAGCCATAAGGGCCCAAATCCTTTGTCAGTAGAGAATATGGGAGACTCAGAGGTATGAATTCCAAAACCTTTGAAGGATTCTCTACTCCTGAAAAGACATCTATAAAGTTGTCCCAATAGAACAGGAACCAAAGCTACTTCTTCAGAAGTAGAGGAGATGTTAACAGCTAGGGATAGCCATAATGTTACTACTCCTCCAGCTCTAGACATCATTAATTTAGAGAAAGCAAAAGTAAGAAAAAGTACTTCCTCTTGAGAAGTAACTTTCTCACTAGTATCCTTATTAATGAAGAAATCAACAAATTTCTGAAAGCCACTCTTGCTAGCACTAGCAGAAGGACTAACAACCTGGCGAAAGATTGTTAAGCATTGACTGTATAGCTGATTGTGTTCTTTAACATGGTAAAAGATAGGAAGTTCAATTCCATATTTACCTATTGGAGAAGTCCCGGTAATGAAGGCAATATCAGCTAATGTCACAGCCATTGGTCCCCATCGGAACAAGAAGCAATTGATGGCAGGGTCCCAACATGCCATCAAGGTAGTAGACATAGCCCCATCAAAGGGGATGGTTTCATAAGAAGCTAGTCTCAAGAAGGACAATATTTTGTTCTTGGACCATTTGTCATGAAAAGGTTTCATTCGCAGAAACCATGCTCTTGCATCCACTGCTGAAATCCAAGCTTTAAAAGGTTTGTTGGTCAAAGGCCAATGCAAATGTTGAAGGGATTTTGGGGCAAATGGAAGCGTTCTAGGCTTATTATCTTCTAAAATGATATGGTCCAAGAATGGGTAGCACTGTTGCTCTAAGATAATTTGGCGCTCTGGTCTTTGAATCTTGAAAGGAAAACAAGGACCAATAGTGGCAATCCTCTCCTCTAAAGGAGTAATAGAGTCAGAGCTTTTATTTACATACTAGAACACTTGAGACTTATAAGTCCCAAGGTTCACTCTAATGGCGTTGCATAATTGACGAGCTGCCTCATATTGCATGGCATCACGTTTCTTAGCAAGCGCTTCACGAATTTCATCTTAACTAACTCTTTCATTAGACATGATGAATTGGAATTTGGTGATGGTTGTGAATTTTTAAAGAAGTGAATTAAATTTGTCTGAAAGATCTCCAATTTTCCTAAAATCCTTGAAAAGGGTATTAATGGAGAAGACAACCAAAATGAAATAATAAAAGAAGAAAGCACGTGCAGAATGCGTGATACGTTTTATTTTGGGTCATGTGTAATTGGGTCATGTTAAAGCTTAGTTTTAACAAATTAAAACTTAAGGTCCTGAAGTCATCTAAAAGCCCATTTCCAAAGGGCGCGTGACTTGAAAGCCCATTTCTAGGGGTCAGTTACTCAAGAGCCCATTTCCAAAGGGCGTAACTTTCCGTTTTTCAAGAGACGGTAAATCTCTTTATAAAAGGGGTAAGTGTAATAAAATCTTCACACTACTCATCTCTTGAAACACAGCCTCCAAAAAACCTATCTCCTTAACCTCCTTCTCCAAAAAACTTCCATCGCCCAAAAATGGACGCCCCTCAACCATCTGCTGAATCCTGTATCACAGGGACTCATGAGGTCAACCCTCAAGAGGTTGACCAGCCCTTCTTCCCTCCTCCAAAAATACTAGAGGAGAGAGAGGAAGAAGAAGAGGAAGAATACGAGGAGGGTACCCCTCCATCATCAGATAAATCTGATGATGATGATGAGGATGAGGATGAGGATGACGACGATCCCGCCGCCAAGCGGAGAAGGGTTGACGAGGAAGATCTCCTCGAGGAACCCTTCGCCAGGGAGGAACGCTTCTTCTACCCTCCTGGAGATGACTACGATGATGATGATGGAGACGATGATAACGCCTCCATTGAAGATTCCGATGGCGACAAGCCACGGTCTCCAAGGGATTAGAATTAGGCCTAGAGTTTAGAATTCTAAAATTCTAAACAAAAATTGTAAATTTTTATCCTAAGATAAAATTTTTAATTTAGGCTGTAAATTTCTCCATTTAAATTAATGAAATTTAGTTTCTATATTTTCGGGTTTTACCATTTTTATCTTGACTACATTATTTATTTATTTTGTCCAAACTGAAATTGTGCAAATTATATTATGTTATTAAAAAATAACTGCCAAATCAAATAATGCAAGTTCTACGGTTAAGATTAAATGGAAAAGAAATAAGGTGTCTCTTGGGACGCTAACTCTAAAAATGTATTAATGAAATAGAAAGAAGTTACTTCAAAAAGTAATAATTACCATCTAACTTCACACGCCACTAATGACCAATGCATAGTAGTGATATGACACATTAAGGGGTTGATGGGTAAACCCATTCTTACCCACTAGGGCCATAACTTGAAGTGATTAAAATCAGTTATAAAAATAACGTGACATATTATCTAAAAAGATAATATCAATCGCTCCATAAACCCCTAACAAATAGGGATGATGGTTATGGTGATCATATTATAAATATGCTATCTTAACCTTGAGATTTCTCACTCCTAACTTCTTTATTCTACCATCAAAAACCCAAAAATCTGTGAGCATGGCTAACCAACAAAATGCTCCTTTGCCATTTCCTGGTGAGTGGTGGAGGCATCGATTCAATAAAGACATCACACAAGAGGATTGGGAGGAGTTTAAAGAGGAAGAGATGACGAAATGGCAATCCAAAATTATAAGACTCTTTGGAATTGGCCCAAAGGTCCAATCTGGAGATCTAAGGGAGCAAGGGTCTAGTGCTGCTATTATGGGAAGTGATATGGACTTCCTAGCACTAAATATATGGCCAAAAATGGAGAAAGGAGATCTATTGAGACTCCTAAGCATTTGCAAGGTATGGGGAGAGTGCATTGCAAAGCAATATTTTCCTCCTGAACTCGTATTGAAGTATCACAGGTCCATAGTCTGTGAGAGCAGTTTGGGTGTTTTCACTAGAAAGTACAGGGTAGTCCAAGTGGACGAGAATATGAGTTTCAAAAAACTCATACAGTACAAATGTACATGTCTCTTGTGGCAAGAGCACTTATCAGGAAGAGGCATCCCTATGTTATTGGATGAGGATTACTCTGATGATGATGACCCTAATGTTGATGAACATGAGGAGCCTCAAATCACCATTAGTTTCGCCCATCTCCGCACTTGATAGATCAAGTGGCATGGCAGATGTTTAGTAATCCTAGCAATATTGCGTGGTTCAAATTTTCTCTAGTGAACTATGTACATATCTTTAATTCAATTAATAAATGTTTCTTAAAGACGTTTTATTATTAAGAGATATTATTTCACTTTATGTCATTCTTCCTGACTTCCATATCATATAAAATTATGGGCTTGATTGTTATTCATAAAATGAATAATGAACCCAAGGAAGTAATTTTAGGCCCAAATGCCTAAAAATGGTATATTAATTATAAGACTTATCAACAAATTGATAACCTTAAAATAAATAATAATCAGCAAAAAGTCCATAAACTTCTCGAAAAAAGGATTCAAAGTACTCAATTACTCATTGATCCTAGAAGTTATTACGAAAGTAACCGTTGAACCAATGAACTGGTTATTTAAAGGGACTTGACCATAGCATCCCATCATCACATTTTCATTTCAAAAAATTAAAATGAACAACGAAGCATATGCAAACTTGGCAGCCGAGTTTGATGATGATTGTTTAAATCATCGCTTCGCCCTCGACAACATAGAAGAAGATAAAGAATCCTTCATCACAAATGAGAGGGCCAGATGGGCAGAGAAAATGGCACGCATCTTTGGCGTTGAACCTGTAATGGGGCCAAGAGATCCTGGGCTGGTAGAATCAAGCGCTACAAAGGTCGATACAAATATCGATCTCCTGTCTACCCACATATGGCCCAAATTGGACGGAAAATCACAAGACAAACTGCTAACAGTTTGTAAGAAGTGGGGCAAGGAGGTTTCCACTATCTTAAATTTTCCAAGGCCTCAAAGGATGAATCGGGTCTACGCCAAGAACCTAGTTCTCTCCTGCACTCAGTCCTCCCACTAGATAGAGGAAGGTCAAGACGAAAGTCAAGGGAGGCTAGTACATTTCAAGTGTGTCTGCAAATTGTGGCAGCTATTAGCCCAAGAGTATTTCCTTCCTTGGATGTACATTGCAATGATCGACAGGAGATACGCCTGGGACAATAGCTACCGCAGGACTATCTTCAAGGCAAGGTTCAACAACTCCCCTGAAGAGAACTACTACTTTGAAACTATCACGAGTAGTGCAGGGCGCGAGTTGGAAGTCTAAGAATATAATGTTATGGTAAGGGTAGTGTGTAGGAACCACTTCCAAACATTGTCTCTAGATCCAAGCATTTTCAATTAATTAATGACTCTATCTTCATAAAGATAAGTCATAGGACGAATGTAATTAAGTTACCCCAAATGGTAACTTCATTAATAATACATTTGTTTTATTATTATGATTCAATTGCCTTACTATGAGTTTTGTTTCATCAAATTGAAATAAGACAGTTATTTGTCCATTTATTGATTATTTTCCCTAAAAAACTGTTTATTATTTTCCATAAAAAGTGGCAGTTAGGAAATAATTATTGGACGGTTGAAACATTTAAACTTCTATATATATATATGTGTGTGTGTGTGTGTGTGTGTGTGTGTGTGTGTGTGTGTGTGTGTGTGTGTGTGTGTGTGTGTGTGTGTGTGTGTGTGTAATCTCTAAAAAAGATTCTAAAAATCAAAGATGGATTACACATATCTTCCCATGTTTCACCAATCTGCTCCGGAAAATATGCCATATCCATCAAATGCCCAAACCATCACAAGGCATTGAATGTCATATCTAAAGACAGGGATGAATTTTGTAAGAACGAATCCAATAAATGGAGTTCTTCTATTCAAAAATATTTTGGAGATAACCCTGTCATGCAACAGGATCCGGAAGTTAAAAAAGAATCTAAGGCCTTCCAAATAGGGTCCAATTTAGATCTCGTAAAAAAATTGATATTTCCTAAACTTGAAAGGAACGATCAGGTTACATCTCTTTTGGTTTGCAAATCATGGGGCAAAGTCATTACAGAAGAGATATGGAAACCGAGCGTACCTTGGAGATATCTAAGAAAGCTCTTTGTCAAAGGAACTACAAAGAAAGTAAAAGTCTATAGATTAGTGGATGGGTCATCATCAAGACATGTGGTACAATACAAATGTTCATGTCAGATTTGGTACGATCTCATGGCTTATGATGTAAATCCTTGTTGGTTATCGCCAAATAATCATACAAGTACACATCTTGAAGAAAATTTCTTAATGGATTTCACAATGGCTAGAAAGCAAGGTGAAGGAATACACGAAAGATTATTCTTTTCAGCTAAATTTAGCCATCCTAAAAGAATGTTCATTGACCATCTTAGAACAATGGAAGAAGTCACATTCAGAATACTACTAGATGATATTGGCTATAACCATTGAAAGTCCTCCTCTGCTCATAATTTGTGGGTGCTGAGTACATCACTCCACAAATCAGGAGGGCAATTTGTTACCACCATTTTTAGATGTCTAGTAGCATTTATTATGGTACATTGTATTAGACCTCAAAAGGTTTAATTTCATCTTAATATGAAGGCCCAACAAGAATATAAAGCCCATTGGACGCAGTCAACATAAGTCAAAGTTAATAGGAGAATACCATCAAGATCATCAGGAGATAAAAGTCAAGAATGGTAAAAGGGCATACGGTTAAAGAGCAATCATGAGGCAGGTACATATGAGGAAGAACGTGCAAGGCTACGGTTATTCAGCGCCAGAAGACGGTTGAGATTTGAACCAAATACGATTCAAATGTTTTCCCTCCAAGCAAGCACGGAAGTTATACACCACGTTTTTCTATAAATAGAGGAACGATCATAAAGCGAAAGACAACAAGACAAACACACAACAACTTGCATTTACTCTTTTCTTAGCGTATCCTAGCCTTAGCCTAGCCAACCCCCTTCTGGGGTTATAGTTTAGTTCCTTAGACGTAGAACATATTCTGGCGACGAACTCTGTAATTCTCCGATTGAAGCAAGGAACCATGGAGGTAACAGCCTTCGTGTCTTCCCTTTAGTTGTCCAGCCTGGCTTATCCCCCTATGTGTTGTAAAATCTTTCTTAAAGTTTGTGGCATGTATGGAAATATTGTGCTTTAATTAATAGATTAATTATTGTTTGCTCTATTTATTGCATTTCGCCAGAATTTATTGGGCGTTGTAGTTTAATCCTTAATTAAATTACAACAAAGTACGTTAGCAAGGTTTTATCTAATTAAAACCGGTAACCCTCAGGGGCTAAGTCTCCCAAGACATTCAGTATCAAACTACTGGGTGTGTATTGACTTGTTTGCAAAGTCAACCAACCGATTTTGCACCAACAACTCCTCTTTACAGATTGCACCTGCATATTCCAGAGTGCATTATTTCTTTCCTGCCAGATTTTATAGATTGTGCTTAAGTTTAGCATAGTTGCATTTGAGTAAAAGAACAACAATTTATTCAAATTCTTTTTTGAGGACAAGAACAATATTTATTCCCCTAAATAATATAATTAACTAGTATTTTGGCCTAGGCGATCCCTCGGGTCAACTACAATAATCAAATATATTCTTATTCATACATCTCATACTTGATTTTATTAGCTTTTCTTAATATTCTGTTTAGTGCAAAATTGAAAAATGAACGTTATGGAACTTCATATTTGATAATTTGAAAAAATTTCTGACGAATTAGGGATAAAAATATTAATTACAATGGAATTAGGGTAAGATAATGTTATTACTTAATAAAAGTGTTTGAGATCAAAAAGCTTGTCTATGTCTTTATGATTACATAAAATCTAGCTTTATTAAAAGTGTTATGACTTTATTATGTTTTACTTTAAAACATTAAGCATTGAAATTATAGTGGATTAGTGGTTAAACTCTCACATTTTATTTCAAAGGTCATGTGTTCGAATCCTAGTAACTACATATTGTTAATATTTTTAAATGAGATTATAAACATGTATATTAGAAGCTTGAAGCGAGTGCCACGTGGCACCGCATCTTTCCTTTGATATGAACACCTTTTAATATATTTGTATAGATAGATATTATCGCGTCAAACTTAATTTTACTATGTTTTTGGACATGCAAGACACCATACTATAATTAACTTAATAAGATGGAGGCCGAGGGAGTACAACACATGGAAAATAAGAACACATTCACAGAACCATTAAATTATTAAGTGTGCTATATACAATAAATAAATTGGCTAAATACACCAAATAAATTGGCTAAATACAGCAAAAAGTAATAAAAGACTAACCTACCCCATACAAAGTCATATATGATAGATGACCCCTCGTATGGGGGTTATTTATGATAGATGACCCCCTCGTATGGGAGTCATTATTTATGATAGATGACCCCCTCGTAGGTGAGTCATGTATGACAGATGACCCCCAACCCACAAAAGTAAAAAATGACCTAGTATACTTTGAATAATCTGACCAAAAATTTGAAATTACACAATTAAGTACTTACCGAATTGTTGTTATGGTTGTTTATTAAGGCGACCTCCATAATTGAAGCCCGACTATAATAAAAATGGGAATCTAAGAGTACTAACGTGGTAGAGAAAAAAGTATTTATGGTGAGTGGAATTATATTCTCAAATTTAACTTTTCTTTTTTAGAAGATTCTCAAATTTAACTTATAGGTAATTAACATAAAGGATAAAATTTTCTATTACGAATATTTAGTATAACTTTAATAAAGAAGCAATTTCATTAGATTTCTTGCTTTGCCGTTACGAAGCTAATTGAGAATTATTTCCACTCGATTTGCTCTCTGCATGACTGCATATAGCACACTTGATTTGTTCTGTCCATGCAGCACAAATGAGTTAGTTACCTTTTTTTTATTCTTAAAAGGTAATAGTACTCCCTTTGTATTTTTTTTTTATCTTTCTCACTTGGAATCTTGACACTATTCACAATTAGAGATAATCTTCTAAATCCTTCACAATATATAAGAAAAAATATATTCATGTGGGGTCTTGTTTGATTTGTCTTAATGAGTACTTTATTAACACTCAATCGTTATAATTTTTAAAGTTTTTTGCGGGGATATACAAGATAATAGGGCATTTTATGGGGATATACCTCACTAAATTTTTTTGTGGGTATATACCAACCTAAATTTAAGCTTTGTTAAAAGGTACCAAAAACACTACTTCCGGCGAGAAAGTCAAATTTTTGGCCTTTGACTTGGTAACTTAACCCTAATTTATACCCTATAGCACAAATTCAAACCACATAGTACAATTGGAGAACACAAGAAGTAAATTGAATTGAGATTAAAGCTAAAATAAGACACCATATCTTGCAATTGATGATTTTGTGCTGCCCTTTCTTGCTGAATTGAAGAGCGTTCTTTTTCAAGGTTTAAAGAGAGGGAAATGTTAAGGGAGGGGGGTTGGTTATTAAGGGAGAGAATTCTTAAAAAAATTATTAAAAAAAAAACATTTCAATAGTATGCGCGTGGTTGAGGGGGTAAAACACAACATTTGTGGCTCACTCGCGAGTTCCTACTAAGTCAAAGACCGAAAATTTGACTTTCTCGCCGAAAATAGTGTTTTTGGTACCTTTTAACAAAACTTAAATTTAGGTTGGTATATCCTCACAAAAAAAAATTAGTGAGGTATATCCCCACAAAATGCCCTATTACCCTGGTATATCCCCACAAAAAACTCTAATTTTTACTAATATATAGTGAAAGATATTTGAGAGCAAAGAAGTGTATTGACAAATGCGCACAATAAAAGTAGGAAAGATAAAAAATAGAGAGGCATTATTAAGCATAGTTAGGTTTTACTAAATGTTATATGCTTTATTTAGCTTTTTTTGTTGTTGCTGTTGATTTGCATAATTATATTACCCTCTGGAGAAAAGCACTATCAATTTTAATTATCTTAATGAAAGAAAAGATGACTTTTATTAATCATGTTTAGATAAAGTAGCATTATCAATATACTAATCAACTCAAACATATAACATTTTCTAGTACTATCTATATTGACTGCTAGATTATCAAACAAGGACCAAACTTAAATATCTACTAAAAAAAACCATTAGAAAATTTACACTCCCTTTAACTGAGAGCAACTTGTACCAAACTTAAGCAGAGAAGAGGTAACCCTTAACTTAGAGGACTCCAAATCAAACTCTACCAAATTATCTTCCATCTGCTTTCCACCTATCACAACTGATGTCTTAACTGCTGAGCCTCCGTCTAAAAATGCAAGACATCTCACATCATTTGATACTTTTATCATTGAATTCGCACCATAAATCCTCCATACACTATTCCCTTCCAACACTAAATCAATCATAGGCACTTTAGGCCCAGTTTTTGTACCGACGATATTTTTCGAGCTATAGCAGGCACCAAATGAACCCACAGGCGCCACCTTGGTAACGTTCAACGCGGCCGCCTTGGTAGTGAACTTGGCAACAAGAGCGTTGTATATATCAGTATGAAGCACGGTGTAGCCGTCGATAGTGCTAAGTTTCGTTCCCCCTAGACCGTTTTTATTGATGGAAAGTAAAGTGGGGCTAATTTTTAATGGAGTACGATCGACTAGGATGGACTTTACATTGATAAAGTACTCAACGGATGATGCACCTTTGTCAATTGTCACACCAATGTCGACCGGGTTTACGACAAGGGAAGTCGTAACGAAAGAAGTGGATGGTACAAAATAAGGTCCGCCACCAAAATAGACAGCACCATTAATCCGAGAGGAAGGCAAACAAAGGGCAAATATGTGATGTACATTGTAAGTTTTAGCTATTAAGCCAGGTAAAGAAGAATCCTTCCTAGCCAAACTCAATATACCTTTGGTATAGTGAGACAAGCCCTTAAGGTCTGAAGTCCAACCACAAGTGAAAGGAAAGTTAGACAGAGATGTTACTTTTGATGTTGATACAGGGGAGATGTTATTGGTGGATTTATAGATGCTTATAGTATCAACAACCAAGTAAGAGACGGTATAGGCACCATTGGGATTATGTGTGTAGGCGTAAGGGCCATACAAGGATCCACCGCACACATTGGCCTTGTTGGATCCACAAGCGTCGAAATCGCATTCGGCACAAAAGTGGCTATCATACGGGTGACATGTTGAGTTGGAGCAGAGGATGGGGCGGAAACTAGAACTATTTGGGTATGGTTGGTAGAAGGTTTCGTTGTTGCCGACTGAATTGCAAGTGAACCAAGACCATGGGTTGGACAGGTCAATGGATAAAGAGACGCGAAATGCAGGGGTTCCTAAGAGAAATGAAGTGTAATATTGAAGTCTTGCAGAGTCTTTGATAATGGGGAGGAGATAAGATGGAGTTGCTGCTTTAGAGAGTTGGGAAGATAGGATGATTGTAGTGAAAATAAGGAGTAAAGTGAAGTGGTGGGAGGCCATTATGTTTTTGAGAATTGAGATTGATGAATAATATTGGAGTTCTTGTGTAGTGTATATATAGTATACAACAAAGTGGAATGAGTAGTAATAGTTTCAATCTTTTGAATGCCAGACTAGTCAACACAGGCAGCTTATCCATCCAGCTATTGCCCATAGTTTAAACTTTAAACTTTCACCCAATACTTTCTGGAAAAATTAGTGTAGTATTGCTAGCCGCCCCTCTTTCTTTTCTCTCCCTTCTCTCTCTAGAGATCCAAGTCTTTCTTTAACAAGTTTGGATTGCCACCATCATTTTCTGTGATGGTAAGCCTCAATTTCTACATTTATGTACTTATTTAAGTTTTCGTTGGAGAGTTTTTACTCAATTATTGAGTTCTTTTCTCCACTAATGGGAGTTTGAAATTTGATTTATTAGTCTCCCTTTATGGAGTTTAAAGTTTGGTTTTTATGGTTTGATGCAATAATATAGTTTATTGATGGTTTGTTATATAAATTTGCAATCAATACTGATTCTTGTACGCTATCGACATAGTCCAATAAAAAGATGTCTTTTCAAAAGTATATAAATGATAGACGTCTCATAAAAGATTGCATGTTTCAGCAAACAAATGGGAGCTATGTTATATTGTCATATGTTGTTCATTATTATCGTAGTTATATCGTAGAAGAACCTTATCTAATCATGTTAGTGTTGTCTTTTTTTTTAATATCGATTGTATATGTCGTATGACTTCCAATTAATGAAATTTATTCTTCTAAAAAACCCAGTGTAGTATCGTAACACTCAGTTTTCTAAAAGCTCACTTAGTAGATTTTTTTTTATAATCTAAGTGAAACCCTCAACTTAAGTTTTATATGTTTGGCGACCTATTTCCCAATGCAAATTAACAAAACACTACAACTTATGAGGTACACCGGACTGTACGTAGAGTTAGGTGTAGTTGGAGTTGATTTTACTCATTTTAAAGCTTTGTTACTTAAAAATTATCTACTCATTTTGAAGTTAGGTTTGCTCATTCAAAATTTGTTGTTGCTCATTTTGAAGTTGTTTTCGCTCATATCGAACATATGGAGTTTCACCATACTCATTTTCAAGTTAGGGCATGTTTTCTTCGGCATAAAACAACTGAATTGAACTGAACTGAACTGAACCGAACCGAACCGAATCGAATTGAACCGAATCAATCGAACCGAACCGAATTAAATTATAACTAATAGTAATGAATAAATTTAGGAATTGAACTGAACTGAACTGAATTGAACCTGAACTGAACTGAAAATAAGTTGGGGAGAACAGGCCCTTAATACTGTTCATTTGACCGGGTGTACATAGAGATAGGTACCTCGGTTGTATGGTATATTATGTGCTGAAAAAGCACCTATATTGGTAACCCAATTAATTCCTATATAGCTTTACAAATTGTATGTCCAATAAAAAATAAGTCAAAGAGCACAAACAACAAAATAATGTCTATCTCATACAGTTAAAAAAAATTAAGAAAATGAAGAAAAGTTCATGATGTTCAGAAATTTAAAAATAAAGCTCAAAAGAATTAAGAAAAGTTCAAGAAAAAGGACTTGAAAAATGTATAACTCAAACAATAGTTGATCAAATCCTGTCTGGCCCAAAAAAAGTTCGGGTTTGCTTAGAATTTTTGGCCTGGAATATGGGTAAAATTATCGAGTTTTGCCATAGGATTTGTGAATTGTATTTTTTCTTCTAAATTAGTCTTTGAATTCCGAAAGCCCAAGTAACCTGGTCCGATTTTGGCGGGTTTGAGCATGAAACGTTGGGTTCAAAATTAAACCTAGCCAAACACCTTAACCTAAAACGTACCACATTTGCAAACAAATATCAGTTGGAGAGTTTAGTTTACTCACAATACCAAATGAGCTTCCATGTAGAAGTTTATAACCAATTGATAATAGGAAAAGTAACTCTTTATTTTTTCTCCTATTATCTAATATAGGACAACTCACACATGCAAAATAAACAAGGGGTTCAACTTCATACAATATTTTTTTAAGAACTCATCATATATTCTTCTATATAAGTCCAAAAAATATATATATAAGTCCAAACATTAAATAGCGTGTTGTGAGAAATATATAGAGAGAGAAGCTATAGATAGAAATATATCAGAGAGTGTATTGTATTCAGTTGTGTAAAACTGATTTCTTACATCGACGGTATTTATAAGCAAAATATTTACTGTGCGCAATTGCAAATTCCACAATTTTTGCGCGGCGGAAGAAAACTTTTCCTAACATGCATTAAATGCATGTCAGGACATTCAGCATACTTAAACAGTGGAATTTGCCATTCCACTGTTTCTCATCACTCCCCCTTGAATGTCCATTGATAACTCATAATAGACGTTGTCTCATTAAGAACCTTGTTAGGAAAAACCCTGTGGGAAAAATCCATACACTAGTGGAAAAAACACTATATGTCACAACACAACCGCTGCGGTCCCTAAGAGAACCGAAGCGGTAAATCCGCAAAATTTTGGGAGGAAAATTGGGCAACATTAACCGCTGCGGTTCTCTAAGAACCGCAGCGGTTAACAAGAAACCGATCCGATTTTCTATTCACCGTTTCGGTTCTCTCAACCGCAGCGGTTAATTTTTTTTTTCTCCCGCCTTTGGTCTTTCCTCCCTCCTCACTCCTTTTTTTCCTCATTTCCTCCCTCCTCACTCATTTTTTCCTCTCTCATCCTCGAACCCTAAACAAACTCTCCCATCCATTCACTACCATCTCTCAGCCACCACCGTCGAACCCTAAACCATCTCTACCATCCATTCATCACCATCTCTCATCTCTCATCTCTCATCTCTCACCTTCAAACACCCACGAAAGCCCTGGTTTTTCGAATTCTTCCAATCACTTAGTGGTTTAGGATTTGTCAAAGGTATCGATTGAGATTGCTAAATGGTTTCTCTCGACTTCTCCCGCCTGCGAAATCCAATACGTTTTCAAAGGTCTCAATTTACGCAACTTTTTCGCATTTTCTCTCTCCAATTTTGGCGTCTCCTATTATTCTTCGTGTTCGTTGTTTTTCGAGATTTGTTTTAAACTAATTTGCATTTTTTTCAATTTTGAATTGCATTTTGTTATACTCAACAAATTTGAGGACGATTTTGAAGGACGATAATGTGCATAATTTGGCTGCTTTAGAGGCGTTTCCTCAGTACAATAAATCACATATGATTTGTCTTGAACTTCCTGATGGAAGTAGTGATGTAAGTTTCTTCTCGACGTTTTTGAGCTATGAACTTTATTTAATGATATCATGGATGAAATATGTGTTAATTTTAGGGTTTATGAATAATAATGTGGAGAGTTATGTCTGTATTATGGAGAATGCGGCAAATTTGTGGTCTTATGGCAGGAGGGGGGCTGGCAGGAGGATGTGAATAGTGGATATGTGAAGGGGGGTGCATGTGGAGGTGTGTGAAGGGTGGGCGTGTAGGGGTGTGCAGGTCGATGTGAATGGTGTGTGTAGGGGGTCTGTGTGTAGGTGGGGATGTGTGCAGGTGGGGGTGTTAGTTTTTGTGGGAATGCCAGTGATGAAATTAGTAGGAAAAGAAGGAAAGATTAGGGGGGTGGGGGGTCTATGATTCTTTGGATTTTTGACACGAGTACTACATCTTTCTTTATATAACTCTCTTTCCACCCTACTAGTAGAATGAGTATTTTATTAATATTCAAAAGAGGGAATACATGAAAATGAATATTGAAGCAATTAAAATAAACTAAGCATATCAATGCATTGCAAAGTTGTTTTCGGCTTCAGCATTATCCATAAAAAAATATGAAACATCAAGGCTGGGCATGGATGTATTAGCTTCATTAACAAAGTTTGCTTCAGCATTTTTCCCTTTGTTCTTTATTGAAGCCTGATATAGGTCTACCAAATGTTTGGTAGTACGACATGTGCGACCCCAATGCCCAGTCATGCCACATTTGTGGCAAGTGTCATTTCCTTTATAGGACGACTGCCTCTGATTTCCAAATGATTGTCCCTAATTTTTATCAGAATTTTTAAAATTGTTATTTCTTGGGGAAAATCGACATCTGCCACGTCCACGCCCTCTGCCACGGTAATTACCACGTCCTCTCCCACGACCATTGTAATTACCGCGTCCACCTCTATGTATAGCATTTGTTTCAGGTGGATCAGAGCTTTCTATTGCATTTATTTCATGTGTGGCTGAAGACCCCGTAGGTCTAAGATTATGATTTTTCAGCAGAAGATCATTATGTTGTTCAGCCACAAGTAGTACTGATATTAGCTCAGAGTACTTTTTGAAAGCTCTGAACCTGTATTGTTCTGCCAATATTATATTAGAGGCGTGGAAAGTGGATAGCGTTTTTTCTATCATCTGCTCTTCTGTGATGGGATGATCACAATATTTCAACAATGATACAATTCTAAACAATGTTGAATTGTAATCACTGACTACTTTAAAATCCTGGAATCTCAAATTTAGCCAGTCAAAATGTGCCTTTGGGAGGAGCACATTTTTGTGATGCCCATATCTTTCATTCAGGCTATCCCATAGTTCTTTGGGGTCCTCCACAAGGAGATATTCAGTTTTAAACTTTCACGTAAATGATGCCTGAGAAGGACTAAGGCTTTTGCCTTTTCTTGTTCAGTCGCTTTTTTAACTAATGCGGCTGATGTAGTTGCATCACCTTGTTGGGTTGTCACACCCTTAATTGTATGTTCCAGTCCTTGGGCCTTTAAATTCATTTGGGCGTCCACCGTCCATTCTAAAAACTTTTGCCCAGATAGATCTAGTATGTTAAATTGTCTTTTCACTAGATCTTCTATTTTTTACTACAAACATGTATATATTTGAAATTAGTAAATGATAATAAATCATATATATTATCTCCCCCTGATTTATATCATTATAATTATAGATGAACAATACAAACAAAAAAAACAAAAAAAATACTAAAATAGCGTACAATATTAATTAAGCAAAAAAAAATGCCAAAAAAAGAAAAAAAAACGAGTGAAAGAAAAAAAAACTTCCTAAAATGCACTTAAAGATACAAAAGAAAATGATATTCATGCGCATTTTTTTCGTCATTCTTCCGGGGAGATAAAAAAAAATTTGTCTCCTACTTGTGTATGAGGAGATATATCATTAATGCCATAAGAAGGAAAAAGAAACCAACTATAAGGAATAAGTATAGCCTTATTATCCTAAAATCCTCCTCAAAAGAAGAAGATGAAGGTGGAGGACGGTTGTCATCGGCGTGGAACATGGTGGCCGGAAAGTTGAGGAAGAAGAGAAAATAAATTTGTGAGTTTAGAGAAAAAAAAGTTGAAAGATGATAAGGGATGTGTGGTGAAAATGGGGCGGGTAATCCGCTTTTATTGAGGGTTATCCCTAACTGTGCAGTTCATCAACAGTTAAAAATATACAATGCAATAAAATTATATGTACTAAATTGGTCTACTATTATGCATGTTGGTAAAATGGTGATATAATATATGTAACTACAAAAGCAAAAAAAAGATAGAAGATTAGAGACAATAATATATAATAGTGTTCTGAATGCTTGTTCTCTGCATACATATAACATTATTGCACATATAAGAGATAATAATTTTATCACTTCACTATGCCGTCCATATAGGCGGCAAGTTAAAAAAAATAATTAACCCGTCCATATAGGCGGTTCAAGAGCAAAAAGAAATAACATAAAATAAATATCCTTACCCTCCATGAAGGTGGCTTTATTATCAAATTACTTATTTTCTGGGTTAGTGTCATGGTGACGTTTACTACTAGTCCCTTCCTGTTCATCCCTATTTCTTTTATTACTTGTTGGAGGTTGATTTTCAGTTGGTTGTATAGGAGGGTTATTATTGGTGTAGGGAACAGGGGTTTGTGGGTTTTCTCTGGTATGGGTATTTGTACCGTCGTTAAGGTTACTGGGTCGAGGCTGTCTTACAGTTGCCATCCCTGGATTGGTAGTGAATGTCACATTGTTTCGCTCTATCCAAAAGTAAACACCCGAGACAGAGACATTGTGTAAAACAATGTTAATCCCGTTACTTTGTTGATCCATATTCGGATAGTAAAAGGTTAGGATTGGAAAAAAATTTAGAACTTGAAATAGAATGGATGTAAAAAATTTAAAGATACCTTTATTTTTTTCGGTAGCAAACTCGTGCTGATAACGTGTTGTGAGAAATATATAGAGATAGAAGCTATAGATAGAAATATATCAGAGAGTGTATTGTATTCAGTTGTGTAAAACTGATTTCTTACATCGACTGTATTTATAAGCAAAATTTTTACTGTGCGCAATTGCAAATTCAACAATTTCTGCGCGGCGGAAGAAAACTTTTCCTAACATGCATTAAATGCATGTCAGGACATTCAGCATACTTAAACAGTGGAATTTACCATTCCACTGTTTCTCAACATAGCGTAATATATTGTTATGAAGTCGACATAACCCTCAAAAAGAAGTTGACATAAACTCAAACTTTGAAAATTTATTGAAGATTTCTCCTCATTTGCTAAAAAATAGTGGGCACCACCTTCATTTCCATGTAATTGATACTCTGTCCTTCAAACCCATTCCTTCTATCTCAGCAACTCAGCAACTCAGCAAGAAATGACCCCAAAAAAAGCAATATTGCAAACTTTTGCACCCTCTACATAAATCCTAACACAGGTCACAAACTCACAACATAAATTTTCATAATTGTAACACAACTACACAAGTACCTTATCATAACGGGTAAAGTATTTGTTGAGAGAGAAAATGAAAATTTCAATTTTCAGGGAATGACTTTAGGGACCTAAATATCTCAGTCAAGGACTCTCCGGCCAACTATACATAGGACCACGTTTCTTTAGCAAACCCTAGCAATTTTTTTCTTGCAATATTTGTTCAAGATGACTATCATTATTGAGCAGCCTCATTTTGGTACATTATTTAATATTTATTGATTTACTTATTTACCCCCGAACCCCCTTGCATGTTCAATATTATTAACAGTTTCTTCTAAGAAAAATATTTATTAATAGTTTCAGTCAGTGGCGGAGCCAGTATAGGGCACGGGGGGTCACGTGACCCCGCGAATTAAAAAATTATTTTTAAGGATTTAGGTATTGCAAATCAACGACCGCTTAAAACCGTCGCTGATACCCTCGAAAACAGTCGCTGGATGCTTCAACGACCGGTTAAAACCGTCGCTGATAGCCTGACACCATAGAAAACCGTCGCTGACATCCTCGAAAACAGTTGTGACCCCCCGAATTTGAAATCCTGGCTCCGCCACTGGTTTCAGTTGTGCAGTTTTTGATATAACAACTCAATATCATCAATTTGAATTCCAATATACGTTTTTATTTTATCTTATCATACGTTAGTTTTATTTGCACAGTAAAGAATACAATGTTGTTTCAAATTAGAATAACAATTTGAATTATGTGGAATTGAATCTAGAGAAATGATAAAAATTTCATCTTGTTTTGGGTAGAAAATTCTGTAAAAATGAAATTTTAATTTGGTCAAATCAAATTGTTGTTTGCGTGGAGCAGGAGGGGAGATGGGCCAGAAAGAGTATGCGGTGGAGGGGGAGGAAAATGGGCCGGTGGAAGTGGATAACATAATTCCAGTGTGTTGACTTTGTAAGTTATGGATAACATAGTTCCAAATCCTCTTTCGATTTTGTTTCCTTTATTTTTGACAGTAATAACTAAGTTAGACAGTTTGTTACTGAAAATTTTGTAATGAGGGATGAATATGGGAAACTAGACAAGGTAGAAATGAGCATTTGGGAGTGCTGTGAGCTCCTAAACGACGTCGTGGATGAGAGTGATCCTGACTTGGATGAGCCACAAATTGAGCATTTGCTGCAAACTGCTGAAGCCATTAGGAAAGACTACCCTAACGAAGATTGGCTTCATCTTACTGGCCTCGTTCATGGTGTACAAATAATATTATGAGATGTTTGGTTAAATTTTCATTTTAGACCCACTCCGACGCTTTTTCTTTAGAAAATAAGTCAAATGAATTAATGCATATAAGGCTATTGCAAAAATACAAATGAGTTTATTGATAATGCATATATGAACTTAATCATATGCCATACTTTGATATGAGCATGCGACGTGTGACACAGGAGACAGGCTGTTAATACAAATGTTATTTTTTGCGAATAATTTCTTACTGTAAATTTGTCGATTATTAGATCTTGGAAAGGTTCTCCTACTTCCTAGCTTTGGTGAGTGTTTGGGCTCAATTGATCAGCCGCCCAACAAAGATCATAAAAGCCTCTTAAAGCATGAAACCGGGCAACAGTGGGTCCCACTCTAAAGGTTGACCTAATCACCAGCATTTGGGAAATCCCTAAAAGGATGAAATGACCATTGCCGGAAAAGGTAGCATACCCATTGCTACCAAAAAGGCCCATCTGAACAATGTTTCCTGTCTGGGAAATCCCCAACACTATAAAAACCAACTGTCTCATCAATGAACGGGTATTGAATTCTCACCTAACAAAACTAGAGCATCTCTCTCTAGACTTCACTTCTCTCTCTACCTCAATCACATCTGACTTGAGCGTCGGAGGGGCGATCCCGGAAACACCCCCGGGGTAGTCTAACCTTGTTTTGCAGGATTCAGGCGTACGGACATCGAAGCTCAGGCGAACGCTCTCGGGGCCCACATCGAATCACTCAACTCATTACAATCCTTAATTTCTTAGCAGAAACAGTTTGGCGCCGTCTGTGGGGATAGTACAAGAAGTTACTTCGCCACCACTCAGCAAGATTCACCTTGTTGCTACTCAGCAAAATCCCTCTCAGAGTCACTTAGCAATGGCCCCAGCCAAGAGCACACGTACCAGGCAGCCCTCGGCACAGGGTCAGAGGTCCGAAAGAGATCCCTCCCCATCTCAACAAAGGAGGTCTGAGCGACCCAAAACGCCGACCGTTCAAACCCTCGATCATGAGGAAGAAGAGCAGTCCATTGAAAATGGACCGCAACCATCGAACCGGCTACAAAGACGCCGACCCCCCGGCCCATCTCTACTCGCGGACATCAACATGATAGCCGCTCGGCTCCAAAGAAACCTTGCAACAGAGCTCGATAGATATGTTGGCCAACCTACAAGAAGGACGCTCCCTTCGACCCTAAAGACCGAGCCCCGGTCCCTTACCTTCGGGCGGAGAACCACGGTCGGCCCTAGCGGCGGCAATCGGGGCAAGGGAATACAGTCGGCCGGTCGCCGCCGATCAAAGCAAGGGGGAGGGAGACCGACGCGAGTCTAAAGGAAGATCAGCTAGGCCTGCTGAAGAGACTCACGTATCCAAGTCCCCTCGGGGCAACGCGGGTCACAAGCAAAACGATGCCCGACACTTCCTCAACGAGAAGCGCCTCAGCAATGGTTATGATGCGAGGCACATATTAAACAAAAAGGCCGCTCGCCGCGAGGGTCATGGTGATTCTCGCTCAATCGAACCCCATTCGAATCAACGGTGGGGCACTCAAGTTCATGGTCCCATTCGACCGAGCCATACTCGAGGCACCCAACCCGGAAAGGTCAAAACGCCCTCGTCGAACCATTCGCGGCCCGACCGACCCGGATGATCACATGACGACATACAAAGCTCAAATGAGTGTTCGGACCGGATGTGAAGCCACTTGGTGCCGTTTCTTTCCGACAACACTCAAAGGTCCGGCCCCCGAGCCGGGTTCCAAGAGCTCCCCGCGGGGATCATCACTGATTTCTCGGTCCTCGAAGACCTATTCATCCACCAGTTTATTGCGGGAAAGAGACAAAAGAAAACGAGCCTCCATTTAATGGGGATCAAGCAGGAGAAGAACGAGAGCCTGGCCGACTACATTAAAAGATTCAATGAGGAGTCATTGAAAATCTAAGATCTACAAGACGCGGTGACATTCGCCGCCCTAATGTCTGCACTTCAGTCTGGTCGGGCAATGACTCGGGCTCAAAGATTCATCCAAGCGACAGACATATGCCGTCACTCAGACGACGGGAGCAAAAAGAGGAAGGATGAAGGAAATCACAGGGATCAGTCAAAGCAACAGAAGACGGGTGGTCGGTCAGACAGATTCAACGACCATGGCGTCGACCCCCGGTTCAGCAAAAACAGGAGAGAGATATACTTGGACATAAAAGACAAAGTCACTCTCCCCCGCCCACCTCCCATCAAAACGTCAGCTGCTCGAAGAGATAAGAGCCTGTGGTGCGAATATCACAAAGAATGCGGGCACACCACTAAAGATTGTAGGGAACTCAAAAAATCCCTTAACAACCTAGCTGACCAGGGGAAGCTGAACTAGATACCTCAAGCATTCTAGTGAAGAGAAGGGCAAGCAAAAGGTCGGTCAATCCAACAGTGGAGACACGGAGGGGTTCATCGGAGTCATAGCAGGTGGCTTCGCGTCGGGAGGCCTAACCGGCCGATCACGCAAAGCCCACCTCCAAAGTCTAAAGCATCAGGTACTCGATGTCGACCACCCACGACCCGACTGCCCTATAATGACATTTGGGGAATCCAGTCGGCCACTACACACGCCCCACGACGATCCTTTGGTCGTCGAGCTCAAAGTGGCCAACACTAGAGTCAAACGGGTGCTAGTGGATAGTGGATCCTCGGCTGATATAATCACGTTGGAGTGCCTCGGAAAATTGAAATACACTGAAAGGGATGTAACCCCACTCAATCAGCCACTCATTGGCTTCGGGGAAAACTCGGTACACCCTGTCGGATCTATAAAGTTGCCTACTCGGATAGGAGAGAAGGGCAAAGGAAGAAGCCTACCGATCGACTTCCTAGTGGTAGACATCCCTCTACCATATAACATTATAATGGGAAGACCAACTCTGAACAAAGTCAAAGCAGCAATTTCCATTTATCAGCTTCTTATGCAGTTCGAAACCGACGAGGGTAAAGTCGGAAAGATCCAAGGGGATCAGCAGGCAGTGAGAGAATGCTATGTGAACAGCTTGAAAAGCAAGATCGACGTCCAAGAGGACTCAAAGAAAAGAAAGCGAGAAGATGGTCAGCCGTCAAGTGGCCTCGGGGTTTACATTACCGAAAATCCCAAGCAATACGAGCGCCCTCAGTCAGCCGAGGAGGACGAAGAAGTCATCATTGATGAGAAACATGGTCGGACTCTGAGAGTGGGCAAGGCCATGGACCCTCAAACAAGAAGGGAGATCATTCAAGTTCTAACAGAATACAGAGACGTCTTTGCCTACGAGCTTAATGAAATGCCCGGGCTCGACCCTAAAGTGATGTGCGACGAGCTAAACATCAAAGAAGGGTTCAAGCCTGGCCAAACAAAAGTTAAGGCATCAAGGCCCCGGAAAGGAACGCCGCAGCAGCCGCGGAAGTTAAGAAATTGCTCGAAGCGGGGGTTCATTCAAGAGTGCCAAGTACTCGAAATGGCCGGCCAATGTTGTCCTGGTCAAGAAGTCGAGTGGGGCGTGGAGAATGTGCGTGGATTTTACGTGACCTAAACAAGGCCTCGTCCAAAAGATAATCACCCTCGCCCAAGATTGATAGGGCCGGTCGACTCAACCGGCAGTCACGCCCTTCTAAGCTTCATGGACGCAAATGCGGGGTATCACCAAATCCCGATGGCCGAGCGAGATCGAGTCCACACCGCTTGATCACCAACCGGGGGGTATATTGCTATAAAATGATGCCCTTCGGGCTCAAAAATGCAGGGGCAACATATCAGCGCACCGTCAACAAAATCTTTAGCGACCAACTCGGTCGGAATATAGAGGTATACGTTGATGATATGATCGTCAAGAGCAAAATCCACAGCCATCATCCCTCCGACTTAAGAGAGACCCTCGGAACGTTGAGGCGCTTCCGCATGATGTTAAATCCGAAGAAATGTGTCTTCGGAGTAAAAGGGGGTAAGTGCCTCGGATTCCTGGTTGATGAAAGGGGGATCGAAGCAAATCCCGATAAAATCAAAGCCGTAATAGAAATGAAATCTCCGAGGAATGTTAGAGAAGTACAACGCCCGACCATTGCCGGCCGCCCTCGGCCGCTTCCTATCCCGCTCGGCGGATAAGAGCTTACACTTCTTCAAAACTCTAAAGAGAAAAGAGTTTACTTGGGACGATGAAGCCGAGCAAGCCTTCACCTCCCTAAAAGAACATCTCCTTACCCTCCCAAAATTGATCTCCCCCTTGCCGGGGGAAACACTGTTCATTTATTTGGCTATCTCTGAATACGCGCTCATCGCTGTTTTGATAGCCGAGAGAGAAGAAAAACAACACCCAGTCTATTTCATAAGCCACGCCTTCCGAGGAGCAGAGGCCAAATACAGTGAAGTGGAAAAAATGGTTTTTGCCTTAGTAATGGCTAGTCGGAAGCTCAAACCTTACTTCCAGGCCCATCCTATTAAGGTCCTCACGAGTCAGCCGCTCAGGAAGCTCATTGAAAGCAGGAACCACTCTAGTCGGATGACCGATTGGGCGGATCAGCTAGCTGATTTTGGGTTAGAATATGAGCCCAGAAGGGCGATCAAAGCCCAGGTCTTGGCTGATTTCATAACAGAGTGCACATCCAGGCCCCTAATCAGCAGGCAAGATTGGCTGAGCCGCAAGTGGATGGCTCGTCTACCGGGAGACAGGTTGGAGCCTGACGGTCATCAAACCCCTGGTCGGAGAAAAGATGGAATATGCCATCAAATTTGAGTTCTTAGGCTCCAACAATGAAGCCGAATATGAAGCCCTGATCCTCGGATTGGAGTTATGCATCTTGGCCGGGGCAACCGTGATTAATGCTAAATCCGACTCGCAATTGATAGTGGGTCAGGTATCGGGCGAATACGAGGCCAAAGAAGACAACATGAGGATGTATTTGGCCAAGGCCCAGGACATAATCAAACAACTATCTCGGTTCAATATCACCCACATACCGCATCGGAAAATCGCCAGGCCGATGCTTTAGCCCGAATGCCGGTTCGCCGAAGGGTCGGCTCCCCGAACAATCATGTGGGGAAGTCCTTCGGCGGCCAAAGATCAATATCAAGGAACAACTTGTATTGAATCGGACGTCTGAATGGATGGATGAGGTAGTCGGATATTTGAGAGACGGGAAACTACCTGAGGATCACAAGGAGGCTGATCGGGTAAAACACAAGTCCGGATGGTTTCTATGGCACGAGAATCAGCTCTACAAGAAGTCCTTCACCCATCCCTTACTTAAATGTGTCACCCCCGAGGAAGGAAATTACATCCTCAGGGAAATCCACCAAGGGGCTTGTGGAAGTCACCAAGGGGGAAGGACCATAGTTGGAAAAGCTCTCCGAGCCGGATACTACCGCCTACTCGAAAACGAGACGCTCGAGAGCCGGTAAAGAGATGTCCGTCCTGCCGGATCCATTCGGATATTCCCGGAGCACCGACCACCCCCATGACAACAATTCACGGCCCCGCCATTTGATAAGTGGGGCATGGACCTACTCGGACCATTTCCCCCAGCCTCAGGTCAAAGAAAGTTCCCGATAGTCGCTATTGACTACTTCACCAAATGGATCGAGGCCGAACCACTCTCCTCCATAACGGATAAACAAGTTCAAGCGTTCATTTGGAGGAACATCATCACCAGATTCGGAGTTCCCAGAGTTCTGATCTCCGACAATGGACGCCAATTCAACAGCGGTCCGACCCGGGATTACTCGTGCTCGGTTCGAATATGTACCAAATTCTCCGTAGCCTCAAGGCCGCAAACGAACGGGCAAGCCGAGTCGGCCAATAAAATAGTTCTCAAAGGAATCAAGAAGTCTCCGGAGGCCGCCAAAGGAGCATGGGTCGATGACTCCGCCCGGAGTCCTCCCGGTCGGCGAGAACTACTACCAAAGAGGCAACGGGGCACTCACCATTCAGCCTCGTGTATGGGAGCGAGGCGGTCTTACCGGTGGAGATCAGCATCCCATCTCCCCGAATGACGTTCTATGAATTCGAGAAGAACGAGGGAGAAAAACCGATCGGCCCTAGACTTATCGCCCGAGACAAGGGGCAATGCGCTGCTAAGATCCATTCAGTACAAACAGAGAGTCACTCGGATGTTTAACCGTCGGGTGAGGCTCCGCCCAATCCAACTCGGCGATTGGGTCATTCGGAAGGTCGAGGCCACTGGGCTCTCACACCTGAAGGGAAAGCTAGGACCTAACTGGGACGGTCCGTACAAAGTAACGGAAATTATCAAGCCCGGGCACATTCCGACTAGAGTCCACCGAGGGCATCCCCTTCGCCCGACCCCCGGAACGCCGACAACCTTAAAAAAATACTATGTGTAAAGTTTGTTACTTGCAATAGGGGCATATATTGAATAACGCCTTAATCATAGCCGATCGGTATTTTCATCCCTTTTTGTAGTAATTAAATGCGGCCAATCGGCATATTTTGTACTATAACCAATATTTTGTACTATAACCAATCTATTAGACTTAACCAAATGTAATAGTTGGTCAAGAATGATCATACATAGAAAATTGATTAGCAAACAAGTCAGCCGGTTCAATGAAGTTAATCGGAAAATATTGCAATCAACAAACGAACAAGTATATTGTAAAATAACTAGTTTCATTGAAGATGGTCGGGCATTACAAAGAAGGAGCCATTACAAAAGCTATAAAAGGCAAAATACAAAAACAACCAAGTACATGCACTACATTTTAAGAGCTAGGGGGAGGGGGAAGATCGGGCCATGCTATCGGCGTTCGGCTCGGAGTTGTCACCAACCAACTCCTCACCCCGACCGCCTTTATCGGCCGCATCAGCATCATCGTTATCATCGACGTCGTCGCCGTCGATAACGTTGACATCGACCTGGCCCTCTTCATCGTCGTCTTCATCCTCTTCACTCCCCTCGGCATTCAGCTGAGCCAGGATAGCAGCGTTGTCGGCGTCAATTGACATCTGGTACCCCGACCAGACGTCGGTCCGCACTCAAGTCGGGGTGGGACTCGGCTAGGACTTTCTTCACCCGATCAAGCGCCTCATCCTCCCCCATCTTGTGCGCCACGCCGTCGACCTCATTGGCATAAACCCCCGGCGGCGTCGGACTTCTCCCGGCTTGGAGAACCACTGCTCCTCGGCCTTCACCGGCCCTCCCGGCTCGGTCGGCCTGCCGGAGGTCGACCACCTTCTCCTCGGCCTCCTTCGACTTGTCTAAGGCATCTTCCCTCTCGGTTCGAGCAAGTGTCCCGCGCCGGGACCGGGTCGGCTCTCTCCTTGACCCATAAAGCTCGTTCCTCCTCGAAACCTTTTTGGTCATTTTCAATGGCCTTCTCGGCATCGGCGAGCTTGACTTCGGCTATCCGCTTTCCCTCCTTCGCGTGATAGACCTCGTCGAAGTGTTTCTTGGCCTCTTCCTCGAGGGCGGCCACCTCTTCGGTTAGGCTCACTCGGTTTTGGGCCACATTAGCCATCCGAGCGGAGAACTGAAAACGAAATAAACAACCAAGTTAGGGATATAAACATGTGTAGCGAAAGCGACTCGGCAAAAGATAAAGTGAGCTTACATCAAGCCACGACCGAAAAGCGCGTTGTGTCTCATTCTCGACCATGAGTCGCCTCTATATACTCCCGCCGGCCGGAGTATATACGTAGTCCGGGGGCTCGGTCCAATGACCGTCTTTCTCTGCGCGACTGGGCGCGGTGAATGGGACGTTCGGGGCCACCACATCCTTCGGACTACCCCCGACCCCTTCGAAAGTGGGGGACAACGGAGTATATTAAGGGCCGGGAATCGGGTTGAAATCCGAAGAATGGAGGGAGCGCCCCCCGTCGGGCCGCTGCTGAGAAGTCCCCCTTGGCCGATAACCTCGACAGACTTGGACCTCTTAGCAGCTCTTTCCCGCTCGGCTTTGTTAGCTCTCTCCCGCTCGGCTTTGTTAGCTCTCTCCCGCTCGGCTTTTGCCCGAGCCACCGCCTTCTCTGTTTGTGCGACTTTGTCCGAGGAGCGCTCCTTCCTCTTCTTCTCGCTTAGGTTTTGCCGGATCCCGAGGCAAGGCACAAAGCGGTTGGTTAGAATACGAGAGAAAGAACAAATGGAGGGTCTGGTCGGCCTAAAATGAAGAAAATGAAATTCTCACCTTGGGAGGAGCGGGGATCTTCATTGTCTTGCCGCAATCTCGGCCTTCAACCGAGCCGCTCTCATGGCGCCTACGTTCGACTTGTCGGCCATTGTTGGATCGACTTCGTCTATGTATGATCGGGCGAGGCTCGCAAAAACATAAAAGCAAAAGTGTTAGGCAAATAAACCAAATTCAGAGTTCATCACATCAACTACCCTGAACTCCCCGGCAAATTACCCTTCGGAAAGGTCGAGTTGAGACCCATAGCCGAAAGGAAATGCTCGTCCTTCAAGAGCCTCGCATCGGGGAAGCCATTGGCCGGCACAAAAACCTCACCCCCGTCCACAATTTTGGACTCGGCCGCATATAGCAAGCCGCGGCACCCTCCTCGTCATCAAGCTCACCCACTCGGCAATTTAGGGCAAGGATGGGCTCGGTGCCGGGGAGGAACGAGGGGAACCCCCCCAATCTCCGCCAAAGTAGACGAAGGCAAACTCCCCTCCGAAACCCCTTCGAGAGGTCGGCGGGTCGAGGATGGTGCGGTGAGCCCGGTCGGACCTGAAAACTCCACCAACCGGGACCATTTGTCGCAGCCATAACCTCGACCAGCTTATAAAGGTGCCTCCATAGTTTGAGGGTTGGTCGGACGCGCATCAACTCACAAAGCACCTGAAAGGCGTTGATGCCGCCCCAGGAGTTGGGAGAAATTTGGCAAATGGCCAAATTGTACGCATTCAATAGCTCCTTGACAAAGTCGGTCAGCGGGAACCGAAGCCCCATCTCCAACGACTTGTAATAAACAGCAACGCACCCAGGCGGTGGAGACAGAACTGTATGATGCGCCTCTGGTCGGACAAGATAGTACGGGTCTTTGATTTGAAATCTTGTCGCTGTCCCCCTGAGGTCCTCGGTCAGGGATTTTATCACACCGGGCTCGGGAAAGAAAGTCCCTGGTCCCCCTTTTGGATCAAGGTCGGGATACTCCAGTTCCCGACCCGAGGTAGTCGCTTCACCTGCTCCTCTCGGCATTTCAACCCTTACTACATCACAAGACAAATACTTGTCTAAGTAACTCCGTGAAGGAGGATAGGCCAACGACACCTCCCAAGGGTAGGGAATGACACTCTCGGCTTCCTCCTCCATCGAAGAAGACGGACTCGGGAGAGCAATCGCGTCGGGCACAGCCGAGGGGTCGGGGCAGCTTATTACCGTCGACACTAGAGTGACTCCCATCCCTCTCACCTCCTCGGACATTTTATAAGGAGGTGAGGCTGGAGGTGTCGACGACTCGGACGAATCTCCCATTATTTATAAACAAGGGAGTCGACCGAGATTATTCGAAAAAAAAAGAAAGAAAAAGAAAACATAAAAGAACAAAAGCATACCTGGTCGGACGAAGAAACTGGAAGAAGAACTTGGGAAAATTGAGAGGATTTGGAGATTTTTGAGAGAGAGAGAATGAGGAAATGAGCAAATGACCCTCAAATTCTCTCTCCTCACATACATATATAGGGGTACCTCGGGGGAGGCGCAACGCAAACCCCCCCGCGTCGCTCTAACGGGCTTCTGATAAGGGCCCAACTGGACCTACTCAGTCCATTCAGTAAAAAGTCCAATAAACTCAAGCAAAAATATTTCAGACCCAAGGAAGTCGAAACGTCAAAGTCCCTCCAGCTCAGCCTAAAACAAGGGTCCCAACATCCCAAGTATCAAAAGTGGCCATGTGGCATTTCAGGTCGGAACATACCCGGTCGGGCAGAATAGGCGCACCTCCTTCATTCAAAATATGAAACCCACTCGGACCAACTTGGGGCTCATTAGCCCCTCATCCGAGTGGCACCATACCCTACTCGGCCACACAGGAGTCCCCCCTCCTTTGCCGAGTCGCTTCTATACTTGGTCAAGTATGGCCAAGTATCAGCTAGCACCCACTCGGACCAACTTGGGGCTCATTAGCCCCTCATCCGAGTGGCCTAGCACCTTGCTCGGTCAACAGGAGCACCCCTCCTTTACCGAGTCGCTTCTATACCTGGTCAAGTACGGCCAAGTATCAGCTAGCACCCACTCGGACCAACTTGGGGCTCATTAGCCCCTCATCCGAGTGGCACCATACCCTACTCGGTCACACAGGAGACTCCCTCCTTTGCCGAGTCGCTTCTATGCTCGGTCAAGTATGGCCAAGTATCAGCTAGCACCCACTCGGACCAACTTGGGGCTCATTAGCCCCTCATCCGAGTGGCACCATACCCTACTCGGTCACACAGGAGACTCCCTCCTTTGCCGAGTCGCTTCTATGCTTCGGTCAAGTATGGCCAAGTATCGCCCTAGCACCCACTCGGACCAACTTGGGGCTCATTAGCCCCTCATCCGAGTGGCACCATACCCTACTCGGTCACACAGGAGACTCCCTCCTTTACCGAGTCGCTTCTATGCTCGGTCAAGTATGGCCAAGTATCAGCTAGCACCCACTCGGACCAACTTGGGGCTCATTAGCCCCTCGTCCGAGTGGCGCCATACCCTACTCAATAGGAGGGGACCCGGTCGGCAATCTCCTCATCCGCCAAGGATGACCGGGTCGGCATCCTCCTCTCAATGGGAAGGGACCCGGTCGGAACTCTCCTCATCCGCCAAAGGATGACCGAGTCGGCATCCTCCCCTCAATGGGAAGGGACCCGGTCGAATTCTCCTCATCCCAAGAAAGGATGACCAGGGTCGGCACCCTTCCTTCAAAAGGAGGGGACCCGGTCGGCACCCTCCTCATCCGCCAAAAGGATGACCGGGTCGGCATCCTCCTCTCAATGGGAAGGGACCCGGTCCGAACTCTCCTCATCCGCCAAAGGATGACCGGGTCGGCATCCTCCGCTCAATGGGAAGGGACCCGGTCGGAACTCTCCTCATCCGCCAAAGGATGACCGGGTCGGCATCCTCCCCTCAATGGGAAGGGACCCGGTCGGAACTTTCCTCATCCGCCAAAGGATGACCGGGTCGGCATCCTCCCCTCAATGGGAAGGGACCCGGTCGGAACTCTCCTCATCCGGCAAAGGATGACCGGGTCGGCACCCTTCCTTCAAAAGGAGGGGACCCGGTCGGCACCCTCCTCATCCGCCAAAGGATGACCGGGCCGGCATCCTCCTCTCAATGGGAAGGGACCCGGTCGGATTTCTTCTCATCCGGCAAAGGGTGACCGGGTCGGCACCATTCCTTCAATAGGATTGGACCCGGTCGGCCCTCTCTTCATCTGGTAAATGGTGACCGGGTCGGCACCCTTCCTTCAATAGGAAGGGACCCGGTCGGCATCCTTCCTCCAATAGGAAGGGACCCGGTCGGCACTCTCCTAATCAAGCAAGAGAGGACCGGGTCGGCATCCCTCCGGAAGGACCCGGTCGGCGTTCCCCCTTCGGACGATAGGTAAGCCAGTCTGAGATAAGACGGCCATCATTCCGCCACAGACGGGCGCCTCTTCAGTCAAGTTGTCAAAACCCCCCATCTATGGCGTGGGGCTAATTGTTTGGGCTCAATTGATCAGCCGCCCAACAAAGATCATAAAAGCATCTTAAAGCATGAAACCGGGCAACAGTGGGTCCCACTCTAAAGGTTGACCTAATCACCAGCATTTGGGAAATCCCTAAAAGGATGAAATGACCATTGCCGGAAAAGGTAGCATACCCATTGCTACTAAAAAGGCCCATCTGAACAATGTTTCCTATCTGGGAAATCCCCAACACTATAAAAACCAACTGTCTCATCAATGAACGGGTATTGAATTCTCACCTAACAAAACTAGAGCATCTCTCTCTAGACTTCACTTCTCTCTCTACCTCAATCACATCTGACTTGAGCGTCGGAGGGGCGATCCCGGAAACACCCCCGGGGTAGTCTAACCTTGTTTTGCAGGATTCAGGCGTACGGACATCGAAGCTCAGGCGAACGCTCTCGGGGCCCACATCGAATCACTCAACTCATTACAATCCTTAATTTCTTAGCAGAAACAGTGAGCTTCCTCAATGAGCAGTTGTTGGTGATACCTACCCTGTTGGGTGTGCTTTTGACGAGTCGATCGTTCACCACAAAGGTAAAAACATACCTAGATTCTTAACTACATAAGCTCAGTTGCATCGTTGTGTTATGGAGTTATATAAGTAATTCAGTTTATGATTGCAGTATTTTGCTCTAAACCCGGACTACTACAACCCTATTTACAACACAAAATATGGGATATACTTTGAAGGATGTGGTCTTGAGAATGTTTTAATGTCATTTGGGCATGATGACTACATGTACCTTGTTGCAAAGGAGAATAACACCACTCTGCCTTCAGCCGCTCTGTTCATCATAATTCATAAGATACCATTCCTATGATACGTTACTCAAAGCGAACTGTTATGAATACTTTTGTTCATAAAAAGAATACATTGATTCAAAAAAGGTTGTATACTAAATTGTCAACATACTACTTCATTTCGTTTACTCAATGCACTTACATTTTTTTTTTCTTATGAAGATTCAAGAAGAAAGATATGTTCATAACAATTACAAACAGGACATTTCTATTGTTTAGCTATCTGGAGTTTTTCTTTCAAACACGACGAACATATGATATTATGAAATTAAAGCATGAGGATAATGAATGTATTATGTACACCCTTTTGTGGCCTCGGCATTACACAGAGCAGGAGCTTACAAGTACTTGATGAATGAGGAGGACAAAGAGAATTTGGAGTGGCTCCATAAATTTAACAAGTATGACCTTTACAGCAAGAGCAAGGTGAGAATTGATGTGGAGAAAGTCAGACTATACTCACAAAAGCTTTCCCTCCTAAATTTGCAGTCTTTTACTAAAGACAATTAATAGCAAACCTTTGTAGCTAAATCTACTACTTGCTCCGTAACAAAATAGATATTACACTTTGAAAATTGCACTATTCACCTATTACATTTAACCATGCATTTTTTAGTTTTAGATAAAATCAACCGTTACTATATGATATGTTGTTGGATTTGTCTCAATGTATATTTTCATAATATTAACTTATAATTTTTACTAATACACAATAAAAGTTATTAATAGTCAAAGTACTACATTGACAAGCGTGAAAGTCAAGATGTAACATCTATTTTGTTACGCAGGAAGTATAATTGATTAAAAAAAACATGCTTTGAATTTCTTACAGCTTTACAAGATAAATGAACCAACATTGGTCTGGTTCCTTTCGAGTACGACGAACTCCTCTAGACTGCCCTCTCTCATGGTCTAACCTAGTAAACACTTGTGCCCCATCCCCTTGCCTTGACGAGCATCAAATTCATGTCATGGGTCGCAAGAGATAGGCATGCCTATCACTAGACTGCCACTACAAGCTCAGTCTGGTATCCTATATAAATTTGTTTCATACTGCAAAAAAAACATAATTGGACCTAGCTCACATGTTTTACTTGGTATTAAATCCATTTAATGAGTAGGCTGTAATCCACATAAGGATAGGATTAAGAATGGTGATAAACGGACAAAGTATTTATACGGCAAGAATGGTAGCTCGATCATTTTGTACAAAAAAAAAAGATGAAGTGAAAAGCTTCATATATGGTTTAAAACTGGTGTGCACTCACTTTTATCTCTCTATTCTATCTTTTTTTCATTGCTAATCTAGTGCCTACTAGCCCGCCCATTATTGCTCCGCTATTGACCTACAGCCCGACCAACTTTTACCCCTATTTAGCCTGACTTGCCCGCTATTGACCCACCACCTAGCCCACTTTAAGCCCAGTCCAGCCCTATTTGCCCATTAACCAAGTGTTGTTGGTATAATAGCACTAGCACAATATATGATTCAAATCGTGCCACATTTGGGTGGTTGTATTACAAACATAGGAAAAACGGAACCATATTCTGGACTTTTAAACTTTAAACTCAGTGAAAAAGAATTGATCTTCGACTGTGTAGCAGCCGATACCTGCACTAATTAATGGCAAATAGTCCGAGCTCATGCTTGCAATCAGTGCTAACGAACCACAAAAAATGTGTATTCTGGTTGGACTAGGGAGATACATCACCTATCTCCACTATCAACATAATACTCAAAAGTAACCACTATCCTCGTGATTTCAGAGAGAAACAGCCACAAAATTTATTAGTTCTGCATCAATCACTTTCATAATGAACAACAGAGTTTATAGCAGGAATGAGCTTGAGTATGACGAGCACAACAAACCAAAGAGTTATCAGCTTCCTATCATTCCAGTGGACATGCTTTCTCAAATGCTTCCTGCTCTTTGCGGCATAAATCAAATTCATTTGTGTGGTAATACATGCAACTGCCATATGCATCCATCTCTTTTGTGCACTTCTGATGAAGGTCTCTTAGCCTGCATGCATACCAAACAATAAAAGCTTGAATACAGCCACAACCACCATCAGTGGGCCAATAATATTGCAGAGATAGTCTGAAGACCGTCAAATCTTAACACAGCATAATCTAGCAACCAACTGACCAAAGTATCAATTAGATGAATGAACATTCAGAATAACGGACGATAAAGTGTACTCCCCGTCTCCAACACATCCATCATGACAAAAAATATGTGCACGTGCTAAAAAATGGAAACGACACAGAATTCTACATCGAGATCATCAACTTTTTTCTCCATTGAAGTCCAATTGCCAAGTCCCCCCCCCCAAAAAAAAAGAAAGAGTCTTCAATTCTAAATATACAATATAAAGTTGAGAGAATGTTAATTGGCAGCAATGATTAGCACGAGAGGACAACACTTTTGAGGGAACAACAGCTTATGGTTTCATAGAAGTTACTACACTAGATGGAACGTGACCTGAGTTCTTCATATTTGACAATCGGTCACTACCCAAAGATCCATTATGTACAGTGAAACAATCCCAGTTAAAGATCAGCACACCAACTCCTGGTAATTATTCTTCTCTCTGGAGTTCATTCAGATCTAAATTTCAAAAGAAACGGTCATTAAATAGCAACCTTGGTAACTAAAAGGCCATCAAACTGTCTTAGCGAAAAGATGACTATAGAACATTGGACAAGCATAGCACAATCAAGGTCTGCAAGGATAACTTCTTCCAGCACTCAAAGGCCTAGCTCCTCAAGGATAACTTGTTTCAGCATACAAAGGCCTACATATTGCTTGGAAAATCCAATTTCCTCCATCCGCCGCCCCCTTCCTGGGAGCTGGTTTCCCACAAATTTCTTAATGAAGTTGCAAAGGTAATCAAAACTTAGTCTTGTCTGCAGATGGTTTTATGCCAAGCCAAATTTGCTGCTCATTGTTTAACAATTCATCACCCCTTAGCTTTGAGGCTTAAAAATATATTGTAATACTGATCCGCCAGTAGGGTCAGATACACATTCTTTTGGGCGATTTTGCTAGTAATTAATTCAAACATTTGCCCCTATTCACAATACTAACTTGGAAAAGAAAGAGGTGCCATGCATTGCAGGAAGCAATTGAAGAGAGGACATGCATCACAGGGCTCAAAAGAAGCAAGGATGCCAATGGAAGAAGAGATGTAGACTAAGGCACAGTGATACTCCAGCCTCCAGGCAGTAAAATGAAATCCCTCATGTAAAATCCAATATAGGGATAAAATAACAATTGAAACCCAAAAGTTGGGACAGAAACAAAAATCTGTGTAAAAAAATTGGAGAATGAAGGCATCTCTTCCATGGATACCTGCGCACAACACCCACCACACCTATGTCATCTACTCTCATTCCATCTCAAGTACGTGTGCCAGACTCTTAACACTCCACATGAGTATGGATAGGGTACTCAATACTTGTGAAACAAATTACTAGTAACATAGGACCATACAAGTGATGCGAATATGACTTGCAATCGCAAATCTTGGCTATGCTTTCTTTCTTTCATCCCTTGTTTTTCCAAAATTCCAAAGAAGAGACAAGTGCTTTAACTATTATCAAGTTACAACCAACAAGCAAAGGTGCGAATGCAACATGATGGTATCTATTTAAAGTTCATATGTACTGCTTTTGTTTTTATTTTCAGATGTGCAAGCCATTCAAGCAACTCCTCGTTTCAAGGTTCACATTGTTAACCAACCAATTTTTCACAATATATCTAGCAATTACGAAAAAAGTATACTAATAGTCAACTTCCCTAAGATCTTATCATTATCAGGACATCTAGAGTATCTTTCTTCAGTTTCAACAAGAAGTTGGAAGGCGAAAAAAATCATCAGTGTCATATCATAGAATATACCATGCCACTTAATGTAGCTTTCCATACCCTCAATGGTTTTCAACTGCAGAAAGATTAAAAGCACAGCCAGCAAAAGAATAATGACAGCCCACAGCATCTTAATTCAACCTAGTTAATGAAAGGTAAATTACATCAATTTCTAGTATTCTTACTCACTTCTCCACCCCCATTCAACTCCATGTCATTTTTTTGATCCAATTATCTAGTACTTATATCTGAAATTTGACTTCGTATAACATAAGCAACATAAGTATCAATATGGACCTCAAGCCATTTAGAGTATACACCTCATAATTAAGAAAAGATGCTCTACATAGGTCCACATATACAAGACCATAGATTTCATGTAACTATCGGAAAAGAAGAAAAAAAAAATGCAGTCATTTACCCGATGGAACAATTCCCAAAACTCATCCTTTAAGTCAAAGGAAACTTATACATTTTCCTGTGAAAAGGAAAATGCTCATGATTTACCTCATTAGAGTTTACACTTGGCATTGCATTGCATCCGTTGCACATTTGCTCTCCTATGACACTAAACCAACTGGTGTATATACATATTGAATTCCTTCAAACACACTAAAGAAAGGTGTATGTTTTGTTCATCAATGTAGTGGGATAATACTATCCAGTACAGTGCTTACTACCAACAAAAGCTGATGATACTACTGACAACTGAATGACACCAAGCTTCCAGAATCAATTAGAAGTCTTTCAAAATTTTCTTTGTTGTCCAAACCACATCTAAAGACATAGTAAGTTTTTAAGGGCTACTTAAGGATTCTACAGGAAAAAAAGAATGCAAAAGCACAAAGATGTATTTAGTAATAAAGTACTAAAAGCACGACTGTGTAAAATAACAGCACGATAGCAGGTTCTGCCCAGAATCTGAGACTCACCTTATAGATGGCATAGAAGCGCTTGCTCAGCCACATTTCTAAATCAAACCTAATACCATAGCATATTTAGCAATGACCACCGCATCTTAGACTGCAAACATGTCCTAAAATCAAGGTGCATCTGCTATATATGCAAAAATTGGCGGGACTTCAGACATGCATAGCACTTAAAGATCATAATACAAAGAACACCTCAGACTGCCATACACAAATATCAGGGGGGGGCAGTTGTCCATCTCATCGTCTATTTCCTATCTCCTCCAAAGACAGACATGTTCTTTTCTTCTAACAATTATAATCACAGCTCATCAAACCAAGATATCTCAAGTAAGATAAAAAAAAGTATAGAAGAAGCCATCTAAACCCTATAACAAATAAGCACTTATCCTCTATAAGATCAAATTCACGGACTTGAACCGGGAGTAGGGCCTAAAAGAACACTGGAAAAAGGAGTAGTTATCCATCTTCTATCAACATCACATTATGTGTAACCAGCAATTGATTTTTGAAACTTTACCTATCGAAAAGACAACTTTAGTACTCTTTCCCGCTGTACTGTCCATCACCATTGTGATATTCAAGAACATTCTACTAGAATATAGAATGATGCCAAGACATGCCCTAGAAGTAACAAGGGACTTATATGCACTCAAGATCCCTTTGATAATATCATTCAGCAAACAAACTACAGTAAAGGCTTTATGCACATAACATATCACTTCCCCAATTTCTATGAGTAAGATCCCCTTCAAAAGACCTCGTTTCAACAATTCACCAACATCCCTCAAGCCAATGTCCATATAGGTAGACACGTAAGCTCACTTCACACTCACTGAGGAAGAAGAAGAGAGTTTAGCTTCCCTTAAAGTAGCAACTACAAACGAAGAAGGTTTACCTCAAACTCATCTCTTTCGAAACCAGAAGATAGACTACTCCCATGTATATTGAAGCAAGACACAACAACACAGCTCAACAGAATGCTCAAAATTTTCCCCCAACATTAACACCTATCCTAATTCAAATCAATATCATAAAGCCCTCGAAACACCACATTCGAGCAGCAAAGCTACCAGCCCTCAGTTTTCCATCCTCCAAATCAATACAATCATTCGCAACGCTAAATCTCCCCGTCACATCATTCATTCCCAGATTCAAATTCCTTAATGTCTACAAATCAAACAATTTCATAAACCCACAAAACAAACTATACTCTAATAAAATAAAATAAAAAACCCACAAATCAATATTCCTAACCAATCCAAAAATAACAAAAGGATGAATCTTAGCTCAACAAATCAATAAACTCACCAGCCCACCACAATGTAATCCCTAAACAGCTTAAAACAATATATTAACAATTAAATAAAAAAAAATCAAATTGTAGAAATTATAAAAATTAGTGTAGGAGAGAGAAAATTACAAGGAAAAGACACAACGGGTGACTTGTTGACCCTTATCAAGGCATTTCTCAGGATTAGGGTCTTTCTTTTTGCACTTCAAAAACGCAAGATTTTCATCGCGGCATCTTAATCCAATGTGCTTTGATGATGCCATTAAAACCGCCGATGTGGGAATCGGCTCCTCTGTTGATGCATTTGCTGCCATCTGATTTTTCAGAATTAGAGAAAACCCCTTAGAAAATATAGGGAAATTGCTGGATTGGAAAAGAAAAAGAAAAGAATGGTGAAATGATAGGAAATTATTGGGGAATATGGAGAAGAGATTAATACCTGTTTCTTTTTCCGTCTTTTTGCGATTCAACTGTTGTTGCTTCAATGGAGAAAAAGGGGAGAAGATTCAGGTGCAGGGAGAGGGGAGCAGAACAAAAGAAACACCAAGGGATTTTCGGAGTTCACTAGTAGTATAATCTTTTTTTTTTTTTTTTGACGGGACACTAGGAGTATAATCGATACGAGTGTGTCCCACTGTCCCCTAAAAAAAAAAACAATAACCTTGACTATACAAATAAATATTAATAGCTTTTTTTTGGTCAAAAACTACCTAATAAATATCCGTCTTTAAAAACAACTATCTTATAAATTTCCAAAACTTTGAGAGAAGACTACTAACTAATCAAAACGTTAGTATGTTCCGTGAAAGTTGACCCCACTTTTGATTCCCCTCTAAAACTCATTGTGACATGTCTCTCTAGACCCTCTGCGTTTATGAATTAACAATCTCTCCCCTCTTCCTTTGTCATCTTCCATTACTTCTCTCTTTCTTGAGAATTACCTTTGCACTAAAAATTCCCGGGTCCGAATCTCCATTCCTCATCACTTTTCACTCGCAATTTCTTACATCACTATGCGCTTTAAATTGTCATTGTCATTGACCCTCAAGAAAGAGCAAAGACGCGGTACAAAAGGATACCATGGAAAGAGGACAAACTCTTCTTGCACTCAACAGAGAGGGAAAGCTACAACAATAATATGAAATTTACCCCTTAAATTGGTTTTTGAAGCTTTGTATGATGTGGCATTGCATGAGACTTTAATTGGGAGCCCTAATTTTTAATTGAATTCATTGGAAACCCTAATTGTTTATTGCTTAAAATGAACTGAATAATTGATTAAATAATTCCCCACTAATGCAATTGATTAAACCAACTTTGGCCTTTTCATCTTGGACTTGGCATAGTTCATGCCTGAACAATGCTACTTCTTGCTTCAACATTCTCCTCTCCGACACCAACTCATTGGTGACAACCCTTTGCCACTCCAATATTCCATCATCCACCCACCTAAATAGGTTGGGTGCCCACGCCAACCGGCCATGTGGTTGTAAAATTTGCAAGCTAGAAAGCGTCTCCCGGGTTAGCAGTTGTCCATGACACTCCAATACGAGGTTTGATGCCATAGTCACATTTGTTCGGAACCTCACAAGCTGATTGGTAACTTGAATTTGACATGACCTCAACAAACCCAAAATCAAACCAAAGTTAGGAACTTCGCACAGGAAAAAACCCTAGGTTTGGCGTAATTCAAACAAACCCTAGCAGAATACCCTAAAATTCATGATTAATCGAAGAATGAGAAGAAAACCCTAAAATTGAGTGACTAATTGCAAGGAACCCCCAAAAATTGACTAATTGAATCTTTAATCCCATAACACATACTTTCCACAACAAGAGGGGGTCGAATTCCACCTGATAAATTCTCGTTAACCTTCAATTGGGTGAGGATTGGGTGAGATTCCATAGCAAGAGGGGTTCCTCTATTCCAAGTATGCAAATCCAGAGAGGAACGACAGATTGGTATAAAGATGGGAGGGAAATCAAAAGTGGTGTCCATTTAACGGAAATAGACTAACGTTTTCCGTTAGTTGGTAGTGCTACATAAAGTTTTGGAATTTATAAGGTAGTTCTTTTTAAAAAGTTTTTTATAAGGTAGTTGCTTTCAAAAGTGGACATTTATTAGGTAGTTTTTGACAAAAAGGCCAAATAATAACATGAATCTCATGTTATTTTGTCTTTTATTTCATTTCATTTGAGTTTTTTATACAAAAAAAAGTGGTGGTTTGTGGGTTATTAGTTGTTACATGCAAGAATTTTGAATCGAGATTTGGGTACAATTTTTTTTTGGATTATTTGATATGTTTTTAATAGGTGGATTATTTTAATTTAACAAAACTGTAAAATAGACCTTTTTAAAAGGGGAATTTTATATGGTACTCATATACTATTGACTTTTTAGAGAGATATTGTTGAAAGCTTTTGAATTTGATGTGGTACATTTCACTTATTGAAAGTTCTATGTGGTATTATCTCAAATAATTATACTACCTTCCACCATTATTCAAATTATCCGCTAGCCATCTTTCTACAATCTTCACCACTTCTATCATCACCAAGCACACCCACAATGCTTCCTTTGAGCATTGAATTGATCCATCAATCATTATCATAAAATTTGGTGGAAGTAGTAATGAATATCATATAGAAAAATCAATTGTACAAGGATAACATTTAGAATTTCTCTTTTTTAGATAACCACCTTATACACACTTTTTAAAAAAATAATAACCAACTACTTTTAAAAAAAAAAATTAATTGCGAAGCATTTGATAACAATATAGGGCACCAGATGCAAATTTTGCATTTCGCACATAAATGCGGTGAACTTTTGCGTATAATTTTCCAACGATAAATAGTAGTTTTTGATTTGTTTATTTCTTGGTGCATAAGTGGTCTAATTTTAAATTTGTGATATTGCTACTAGGTAACTAATTTTCACATCCTGCATTGTATGTGATAATCTTATAAATTCTTTTTTTTAGTTATATACGTAGATTGTTAAGTGTTTCAAAGTGTAGTACTCAAACAATCACTAAATAAAGTCTTAGATCTACTTTGATAGAAAGCATATAAGATTTATTTATATTGTTAATTATCCTAGTCATCAAGATAGTTACAAGTTTGTTACAATACCTTATATAAATAGAGACTTTCTCAATTATGTTAGTTAGTTCAGTTTTTCTATATTTCATAATTCTCTTCCTTGTATCATTTTCTCTCTAGATTTCTCTAATCTGAATAATATGATTCAAGATTCTTAGTTTCATCATGGTATTAAAGCTCAATCTCTCTCATGAGATTGAGGTTTTTCTTCGACATTTTGATTTAGATTCAATTCTTAGAATTTTGCGCAAGTGAATTTGTGATTGTGTGAAATTCTAAATTGAAGATTAATTAGCTATTTTGAGTGATTTGCGATCTCGTTTATTTTGCAAATCAATCAATCTCTTGAAGAATCATGGCACAAGATTAAGAGGTTTCGTTAAATGGAGGAAATGGAGCTGGAGCTGGAGGAAGTGTTGATAATGGAGGTAATGTTGACCCTCTATTCACCTATACGTCTGATAATCCAACTTCTTCGCTTGTTACTGCTATTTGTTTTGGAAATAATTTCATGAGAAGGAGTAGAGATATAAGGGAGCATTAATTGTGAAAAATAAAGAAGGTTTTATCAATGGAGCTTTAAAAATGCCTGATGAAAAGGATAAAAGTTTTCAGAAGTGGAAACGAGCTGATTACATGGTTATGAGCTGGATTTTAAGTTACTATGAGTCTTGAATCAGCTGATGAATTTGGATTCATGGAGAATTTAGCTGAATTATGGACTAAATTACAAGAACGTTTTGGTCAATCTAATGGACCACTAGTATATCAATTGAAGAAAGAAATAGGACTTTTAAAACAAGAAAATATGTCCATTATTGCTTATTATGGTAAGATCAAGAAGCTGTGGGATGAGTTACAGAGTTTGAAAGTGTTTCCAGTGTGTATTTGTGGTGCTTTAAGTTCATGTTGTTGTAATTTTCTGAAGTAATTACAAGATCTAGAGGCTGAAGATTAACTAATGCAATTTCTGCTTGGGTTAATAGTGGTTTTCATACTACTATATCAAATACTTTGTCAATCGATCCTATTCCTACTATAAATCGTGCTTTTTCAATTGTTCGACAAATTGAAAAAGAAAAGGAGGTCAATGCTAGTTATGAGTGCTGAGAGTAGTGCAATGGTAGCACAAAGGCTGAGTAGATCATTTCCACAACAGAAGGCTTTTCTTAATACAAATAAAAAGGATTGGAAAAAGGAGAAAATGGAGAAATTATGTGATCACTATAAGGGTAGAGGTCATATGGTTGACCAATGCTTTAAGTTAATAGGTTATCCTGAGTGGTATAACTCTATTAAGGCTGGGAAGAAATGTAGCACGGGTGGTAAACTTGTTGCTAATGCTCATGTTGAATATGGAGATACACCTCTAGATCAAGGTTATGTTCAACCTAATGCTAATGTTGCTGCTACTGGAATTAATTCTGATATGGTGGCAATGATATGTTAACAAGTCATGAGAAATATGAAGGGCAAACAAGTTGCTGATGATGAATCTAGTGGAGGATCTAGCAGTTTTGCTAGCTTTGCAGGTATTCAATCATTATCTTGTTTTGTGTTTAGACAAAATGATAATGCAAATTGGATAATTGATTCCGGTGCTTGTGATCACATGGTATTTGATGAAATGTTGCTAATTGATAAAGTCAAATTAGACTCACCAATTAAGGTAGGCTTACTTGATGGCAGTTTTAGATGGGTAAAAATGACTGGAAAAGTTATTTTAAGTGAAGAATAGGTGTTGCATTATGTGCTTTTAGTGGAAGGATTCAAGCATAATCTGATGTCCACAGGACAATTGGTTGCTAATTCTGGTATTACAGTGGTCTTTACTAGGAATGGTTGTTACTTTCAGGGCCATTCTAGTAAAAATGTTATTGATGTAGGCAAGAAGTACAATGGATTGTACTATTTCAACACTGCTTGCTTACGTACTTCCGTAAGCCTTGAGACAAACTGATAATCGGGTTTCTTGCAATGTATTGTTATTGAGTTGCCTGTACATAGTGTTGTGCTTCCTTCTAAGTATAGTACTAGTCTAAAGAAATAAGTGCAATTCTGAACTTTCCTTGGATATGTTGCATGGTCGTTTAGGACATATGTCTTTGTAAAAAATGCAACATATAGATATTTGTAATTGTAAGGGAATAAAGGAATATAACTACAATGTTTATTTACATTCTAAACAACAAAATCTTCCTTTTCTAGTCAGTAAGAGTAGAGTTGTGGAGTGCTTTGATTTGATACATATAGACCTATGGGGTTCATATAGGGTTGCAGCTTTGAATGGGGCTTCATATTTTTTCACAATATTAAATTATCATAGTAGAGTCTGTTTGGACTTTCTTATTGCACAATAAAATGCAAGTGTCTAATATTGTGGCTGATTTCTTGAATTTGATTGAAACACAGTTTTCATAAAAGAGTGAAAAGCAGTAGATCAGATAATGGGACTGAATTGATCAAAGAACAATGCTTACAATTTTTTGCTGACAGAGGTATTATTTATCAAAGAAGTGTGCCTTATGTTCCTCAACAAAATGGTAGAATTGAGAGGAAACATAAACACTTATTAGAGATCTATAGAGCACTCAAATTTCATGCAAATCTTCTTAAAAAGTTTTGGGGAGGTTGTTTGCTCACTGCCACTCATATTAACATGTTGCCAGTAAAGATTTTACAGTGGAAGTCTCCATATGAGATCATGTTTCAAAAACCTCCTCCTTATAACATTTTAAGGGTGTTTGGCTACTTATGTTATGCCTATAACATGAGTGTTCATAAAGATAAGTTTAATACTAGGGCAAGAAAGTGTATTTTCTTGGGTTATCCCTATGGGAAGAAGGATTACTAAGGGCCTATTCTCTTCGGCATAAAACAATTGAACTGAACTGAACTGAACTGAACTAAATTATAACTAATTAATAGTAATGATAATAATTTAGGAACTGAATTGAACTGAACTGAACTGAACTAAATTATAACTAATTAATAGTAATGATAATAATTTAGGAACTGAATTGAACTGAACTGAACTGAACTGAATTGAACTGAACTGAACTGAAAATAAGTTGGGGAGAACGGGCCCTAAGTGTATGATCTGAATACTCATACATGCTTGTATCAAAATGTTATTTTCTTTGAAAATATTTTTCCTTATCCTACTTCTTCACAAACACAAACTGCTCATTCTCTTATTGATTTTGGTCTTATTCTAATTCTATCATTTCAGAATATAATGATGTTTCTCTTGCTACTCATCATACTATTCCTCTTAATACTTTCACTCTTACTCCTGTTACATCTCGAAATTGTCCTTCACTTTCTGATCCTATTTCTCATTCAAACACTTCATCTGAAAATAATTCTTCTGAACACACTTCACATGAAATTCCTTCTACTTCTGTTTCTCCAGATCTTTCTGTTCATTATACTCTTCCTCTTATTCATACATCTTTTTCTATTATCCCTAGACAATCTTCTAGGACTATACAACCTTCTGTCAAACTCAAGATTTTGTTCACACATATATACCTCACAAAATTCCCATTCATGATTCTTCTCCTTCTAGTGAATCAGCTTCCTTTGCTGTGAATTCTCATCATCTCATTGAACCTAAACATTACAATCAAGCCAAACACAATCCTAATTGGATCAGTGCTTTGACAAAAGTGCTAGAGGCATTAGAGGCTAATGAAACTTGGGTTTTAACTCAATTACATGCAGGTAAGAAAGCCATTGGGTCAAAAATGGGTTTACAAAACGAAGTTGAACCCAAATGGTAGTATTGAAAGATATAAGGCACGTTTGGTAGAAATTGGTTATCAACAAATTGAGGGACATGATTTTACTCAAACCTTTGCTCCTGTAGCAAAGTTAGCAACTGTGAGAGTCTTAATTACAGTTGCTACAGCTCATGCTTGGCCTTTATGTCAGCTGGATGTGAACAATGCGTTCCTTCATGGATTCTTAGATGAAGAAGTTTACATGCAACCTCCTATAGGCTACGACAAAGCAAGAAAAGGAGAGGTGTTGAAAAAGTCAATTTATGGCCTTAAATAGGCTTCTAGACAATGGAATAAGGAGTTAAGTAAATTTCTTAAAAAGTTTGGGTTTTATTCAATCCAAACAAGATTACTCCTTGATCACTAGAAGTTTGGAGAATTCTTGTCTATTCTTGTCTATGTTGATGATATGTTAGTGACAGGGACATGTATGTCTCAAATTACGTATGAAACATGCTTTTGATAAAGCTTTCACTATTAAAGATCTTGGAGATCTTAATTATTTCTTGGGAATTCGGATTTCTAGAACTGCTCAAGGTACTTTTTTTATCTCAGAAAAAGTACATTAAAGATATTATTGCTGATTGTGGAATGGAAGATTGTGAAACTTCACCTGCTCCCCTGCCTACTAGATTGAAATTATCTACAGAAATTGGTGACATTCTTTTAGAACCAGATGTTTACAAGAGACTAATTGGTAGGCTGTTGTACTTAGGTCTTACTAGGCCTGATTTATCATATCCAATGGCAAAGACCTTAGTCAATTTTTGCATCAACCAAAGGTGCCACATCTCGAAGCAACTTTGCATGTCAGTGGAAGTATTTACAAGGAACTTTTGATCATGGTTTGTTCTATTTTGCACAAAGTCAGTTACAAGTATATGCTTATAGTGACTCAAATTGGAGTGCATGTCAATTTAGTAGCAGATCTTTGAGTGCTTATGCAGTGTTTCTTGGCAACTATTTTGTGTCTTGGTAGACAAAGAAGCACCAGATTGTCAGCAAGTCCTCTGCCGAAGCTGAATACGTAGCATGTCGCCCACGCGGTGAACTTGTTTGGATACATGGGTTACTAGAAGATTTGAAAGTTCATGTTCCTCTTCCCATTACCATGTCGTGTGATAATACTTCACTCGAGTATCTTTGCTCGTAATCCTAAGTTTCATGAGAAAACTAAACATCTCAAGAGAGATATGCACTATGTTAGAGAACAAGTTGAAGACGGTTTCATTCAAACAACACATGTCAAGAGTTATGCTCAATTGGCTGACTTAATCACCAAGTCTTTGGCTTCCACTCATCACCATTCTCTTTGTTCCAAACTTGGCCTTATTTATCAAGTCCAGCTTGAAGAGGGAATATAAGATTTATTTATATTGTTAATTATCCTAGTCATCAAGTTAGTTACAAGTTTGTTACATTACCTTGTATAAATAGAGACCACTAGGGGAAAAAAAAGGAAGGGCTGCACTGGAAGGGCTGCGGTTTTTAAGGAAACCGCAGCCCTTTTAGTGAAGGGTTGCGGTTAACCGTAAAACGCAACCCTTCAGTACTGTATGAAGGGCTGCGGTTTTTGAGCTAACCGCAACCCTTCACTTTTTTTTTATCAATTAATTTTGCGCGCATACAATACAGTACCCCCGTTTCAATTTCCCTCCCTTAGACAAAATTCACGAGCGAAATTCTCCTTGCGTGAAACCCTACCTCCACCGCCACATTAACCCACCACCAGCACGCAGCGCCACCATTTCACGCACCACCAGCACGCACCGCCACAACGACGCACCAACTCAGCATAACAACGACCAGCGCACCACACATTGGTTCTTCTCTTCATTCTCTCCTCCATTCATTCGAGTGCACCACCAGTGCTCCACCACCACGCAGCTGCACCACCTTGCGCACCACCTTGCACTCCTTCTTCTTCTCTTCTCTCCTCCACTGCATTGACGCCACCACCACCACGCAGCGCCACCACCACCACTACTGCATTGTTTGTGGAGCATCCCCTCTCTCACTCTCTTTCGGTAATTCCCCTCTCACTCTCTCTCCTCTTTTTCATTTCTCTAATTAATTTGTTTAATTTCATTGCATTTTGAAATCAACTTCTATTTTTTGTTGTAAAATGTGCTTCGTGTTAGTGAAAGCATTGATTGTAGGGGGTGGGGGGTGGGTAGGGTGGGGCAAGAGGCCGGGAGAGGGGGAGGGTGGGGGTGGGGAGGGGCGGGGGTGGGGGAGGCTGGGGATCTGGGCAGGGGTGGGGGGAGGGCCGGGCGAGGGGGGGAGGGTTGGGGAGGCTGGGCGGGGGGGGTGGGGGAGGGCTAGGGAGGGCTCGCAGGGGGTGGGCACATTATCAATTTTGTGTAGGTTATGGTGAATTAATCTAGGTTTTTAGTTAGTTTTGCTTTTCTTAATTGAATTATGTGATTAATGTGTCGTGTGTGATTTGTTAATTGTAAGAAAAAGAAGCTAAGGAAGGCAAAACTATCTCTCTTCTCATAATTGCTCCTCTTTGGTGTTGAGAGGTAATTAGCCTAATTTTCTTGTTTTTTGTTAGATGTTGATGAGGAAAAATTGTCATGTGTTCCAGTTTGAGTAAGATATGATAATGTATGTATATTTCTTGATATGAGATTGTATGAAAACGCAATGTAATTTAGCTATGAAATCTACAAGTTGTTTTAATCATCATCATATGCCTAGATACCCGTTCAAGACTTACTCATTAGGAGTAAGTCTTGAATAGTCCCCGGTTTGGAACTGTTCTTGGACGTTTGATCTCACTTAGGTGGTGAATGTGTGTCTTCTTTTCAATTCTGAGGAAAGTCTTGGCTTATCGCTTCTCTACATTGTTCTCTGGGTACATATGTAGATAAGCAATTATCTACATTGTGTACTTGGAGAACTGTAGGGAAATGCTGCCGGATTTTCCTTAGAATTGAAAAGTTGGCATATATTCACTAGTGAGATTAGACGTCCAAGGATGGATTAGGTTGGAGTGATAAGGACCTTCGGCTCCATGCATACATTTGAACATGTCACTATCTTAGCTTACTCTATACGTGTGTGATTTTAATATGTGAGTGTATGTACTTAAATATTGATTGATGCATTATAATTATTGGTTGTGTTTAATTATTAGAGGTCTTCTTGAATGAGATGGATCGTACTTGGATGTATGGTAGTCGTGAATCGATTGAGTTTGTGAATGGGGTCTCGGAATTCTGTACATCTGCATTACAATATCAAGCATCCTCTGGAGCAGTCGACTTTTATTGCCCTTGTGTTGATTGTAGAAATGTGAGCAAGGTTAGTAGTATACATTTGCTTAGGGAGCATGTCTTTCGCCGTGGGTTTAGGCCTCAATACCACGTATGGGTTTGGCATGGTCAGCAGGGGAAGTATATAGGAAGCTCTAGAGTAATGAACGATGTATGTGAAGAAAAGAAGAATTTAGAGAATTGGGATGATGAGTTCGGGGATGAGAATTTGGATATTGAGTTTGTAGATGATGATAGGGAACATAAATGTGATTTTAGGCCTCTTTTCTCCTTTTCGCGTCCAATTCCTATTTCTCGAGTCATTTAACTTCAATTTCTTTTTGAACATGATAATATGAGGTATAATATAACTAGTGTGTAGAGTTTTAGGCTTGCATTTGTTTTTGATTGAATTTCGGGAAGGTATATGTCATTTTTAGAACTATTAACTACGGTAAATGATTGAATTCTTATATTATGTGTTTATTCCTTGGTTGTTTTGCAAGGTTTATATGAATAACACACCAAGTTTGAGGGCCTTCACCATAGAGGAATTACATGAAGTTCGGGATAAGTTGGCGACCTACCTTTGTGATGATTGCTTATGATACATTTTGGTGGATTTCACGATATAATTAGCTAGATCTACTAGTTGGTATCAATTCTATGTACACTTTTTACATTATTAAATATATATATTTAAAGTTAATTATTACGTTGAAAAACTTGTGGTATATTGCAATTCGACTCGGTTTTTTTTGTGTCGAAGGGAGGTGTTGGGGGGGCCGCCACGGTGGGGTGCATGGCTGGGTGCCGGCCGGGCTGGGGGGGCTGGTGGGGTCTTTGGGGTGGGCAAGCGGCCGGTGGGTGGAGGCGGCCGCGACAGGGTGGTTGGGGATGGCAGAGGGTGGGTCTGGGGTGGGGTGCGGGGTGGGCTGCAGGGGGAGTGCGGGGGTGGGCCAGGGTGGGGTGGGGTGGGGGTGGGGGCGCGGGGCTGGGGTGGGGTGGGAGTGCAGGGAGTGCGGGGGGGGTGGGATGGGGGGTGCGGGCAGGGTCGGGGCTCGGTCCGGACCCAAACCGCAACCCTTCACTTCTAGTGAAGGGTCAGCTACGAAAGGGCTGGCGGCAAAAACGCAGCCCTTAGGGTTGTTTTGACCGCAACCCTTCCGTTTTTTTCCACTAGTGGACTTTCTCTATTATGTTAGTTAGTTCGGCTTTTTCTACATTTCATAATTCTCTTCCTTGTACCATTTTCTCTCTAGATTTCTCTGATCTGAATAATATGATTCAAGATTCTTAGTTTCTTCAAAGCAGCTTAGTGGAGTTTTTGTGTGTTAGATACTTGGGAGTAGGGGAAAAAATAAGGGGATCTCCACCTTGAAATACCTTTACTTCGTAAGGTTCTTAGTTGAGGTTAGAGGTTCGAATCTTGCCAAGTGAGCGAAGTTTTACTTGACACATCTAGGTGTAGTTAGGAACATAACATATACTCCCTCCATTTCTTTTTAGTTTACTCACTTTACTTTAAGAGAGAACCAGGGAGGAAGTACAAAAGTATGAGAGATAAACTGAAAAGGTGGAGAGAGAAACTGAAGAGGTTGAGAGAGAAACTAAAAAGTGGGTTAAAATATTAAAAAGTGGATGACATGGGTGAAAAAAGAGGAGAAAGTAGATGGGATATGTTACCAATAATAGAAAATACAATAGTGTGTAGATTAAAAAGAAATAGACCAAAGAGGAAAATGTGTAGATTAAAAAGAAACAGAGGGAGTATATTTCATAATGTATGACTCTTCCAAAGAATCGGAAGTAATTTTTTGTGTTTATATCGCGACAAGACATATTTAGGCAATGCACACACACTGACACACACAATGACACATACACACAACACACACACACACACACACACACACACACACACACACACACACACATATTTCCTAACTTGTTGCTGTAAAGTTGAACTTGTTGTGTAGTTGAAACTTCTATTGTAGTGAACTATGAGTTTGTAATGAAGTATTAATTAGTTGTTATTAGTTTATTAATGAATTTTTATGGGATTATATGACTCGCACCAAATTTATTTCATCGAAAAACCAGAGTTTAAAAAAATTTGATAATTTGGATCGAATCCAATATAGTGTCTTAAAATTTGGATTGGATTGGTTTGGACTCAAACTCTATTTGGTTTGGATTTGGATTGAAGATTAAAATCCAAATTTTATTCGAATCGGATTGGATTAAGTCTAAATTCAAACTGTACACCGAACTTTCAACCCTAGTCGTTGTCGATTATGGATGCAGTTGTAATTAGGGTAATTTTCTGCTGCGAGTTAAATTAATTAAGAGTTAATCCTAGTTTATAGTTGTTGAGTGTGTTTTATTAGCAATTCGGAAGAGCGCACTGTTGCACTAAACAATTATAATTATTTGGCCATTAGTTATAAATTTTTAGGTTAAAAGTTATACCGTATGTAATGACGTAATGTTGAGTGCTCACGTAAAAGTTATACTAATAGGAACAAATGGAGTAACATGTCGATAATAAAAAACTTGAAATAGTCACAAAAAGCTAGAAAGCTTTTTTCTCTCTCTAGAATCTCTCTCGATTTGATGTCATCGTAGCCATGGCAAGACATTCGAAGAGTCAGAAATCAGCTGGGAAAACTGGGAAGGCAATGGGTCCAAGCTCAAATTCCAATGCGAAGAAGACACGATCTATGGATGAAATCCTGGGGATTTCGGCAATGGAAATAGAACCTGTAATACAATCGGAGGAGGAGGACCTGCGGGATATTCAACGTAGTCAGCAGACACATAGATTGTTCTCTGAGTGGCTTTCTTCCATTCATTCGGTAGCGGGTGATGATTCTCAGAGGAACGAACAGAGTAGTTGGGCGGACAGAAGGGTGCGAGATGTGGAACCAATTCTGATTCTACAATTCACAGAACCGGTGGTGAGTAACATTCCTGTACTCAACCGTCCTGTGATTGTAATGAAATTGAACCAAGTATGAAAGTGAAAATCGATGTCGATGATATTCAAACCGAGTTAGATTCTCGGAATTCTTCCCTAATTTGTTATGTTGTTGGGGCTAATCCGCCTTCATATGTAATGGAGGGATTTGTTAGAAGAATTTGGAATAATATGGGGGTTGATAAGGTGGCTGTGATTAAGAAAGGAATTTTTATTGTTCGATTTCTATCAATGGAGAAAAGGGATATGGTTTTGGCTAGTAATATGGTGTTCTTTGATAGTAAACCGATGATTGTTAAGGCCTGGGAACCGGATATGGACATTCAGAAGGATGATTTGGCGGTCCTCCCTATTTGGATCCACCTGAAACTAGATTTCAAATACTGGGGGGTGAAGTGCTTGTAGAAATTGGTAGCTCCTGTTGGTAAATTTGTTAAGACGCATCAAGCTACTGAAAAGAGGGACAAACTTCAGTATGCTATGATCTGTAATAGATTAAGCTTAGTTTTACCTGATATAATTGCTGAAAATCAGGGTGCATTTGTGAAGGAGAGATTTATTGTTCATAATATAATGACGTGTCAGGATTTAGTGAGACACTATGGAAGGAAAAATGTGAAAGAGAGTTATATTATGAAATTAGATATGAAAAAAGCATATGATACAATTGATTGGGACTTTTTAGAAGAGATGATGTATGCTTTAAAGTTCCCTGAAAAGTTTGTAAAGTTTGTAATGATCTGTGTTAGAACCCCAACCTTCTCTCTTATGATAAATGGTTCTCTTAATGGATTTTTTAGATCTAAGAGGGGGATGAGACAGGGAGATCCCATTTCCCCTTTGCTTTTTGTTATTTGCATGGAATATTTGTCTAGACTGATGAATAAGCTTGATTCCCATGCTCATTTCAAGTATCATCCAAGGTGCAAGCAGAACAAATTGAATCACACGATATTTGCAGATGATGTTATTTTGTGCCGTGCTGGTAATTTCCCTGCTGTTTATAGTATGCTCCAAGCTTTTAAACTTTTCTCTTCTTCTTCTGGTCTGCAAATTAGTGAGAGCAAATCAGAGTTCTATACTGCTGGAGTAAGTGTGGAAGTGATACAAAGAATCAAGAATGTATTTGGGTTTAATCATACTAATATCCCCTTCAAATATCTGGGAGTGCCTATATGTGCAAGGAAGATCACAATAGCAGAATGTAATGGGATCATTGAGAAGATGGGAGCAAGAATCAAAGTCTAGAGCAGTAGAAATCTCTCTTATGCTACTTCAGCTCATAAACTCAGTTTTATTGAGTATTCATATATATTGGGCTCAAATTTTTATAATGCCAAAGTACATTCTCAAGGAAATAGAGAAAATCTGCAGATCTTTTCTATGGAGTGGGGAACAAGGAAGCAGAAAGCCATGTAATGTTACTTGGCAGAAGTTTTGCACTCCAAGACAAGAACGTGGGTTAGGTGTGAGACAGATTCAGAGTTGGAATCAAAGCTGCTCTTGCCAAGTATGTCTGGGCTGTCTATACTAAACAAGACAACTTGTGGGTGAAATGGGTGCATGAAGTGTATCTTAAAAATCAAGAGTGGTGGGATTATGATCCACCACAGGATAGTTGTTGGTAATGGAAGCAAATATGCAAGATCAAAAATGAGATCAAGAGGTTGTATACACAACAGGATTTCAGAGAAATGCCTCAATTTAGCATTAAGGGCATTTATCAGAAGATGAGAGGGACTAATGAGGTGGTGCATTGGGATAAACTAACTGGGAATAGATTGGCTATCCCAAAGCATAGATCGATAAGTCAAGCTAGCAATGCACCAAAGACTAAGAAGCGTAGATATCTTAGTTAAATTTGGGGGTGGTTGATTCTGATAGGTGTATGTTGTGTGCTAATGGTACTGAGTCTCATAGCCATCTATTTTTTCAGTGTAGGTACTCTACAGAATGTCTACAGATGGTTAAGAATTAGTTAGGCCTGCATTCTAGACATAATATGTTCCAAAGGCAGATTTTCTTTCTTCACAAAAGCAGAAGAACTGGGGTTCACAAAAGGATTATAGCTGCTGTGTTCACTGGGTTGGTGTACTTCATTTGGTGGGCTCGTAATGAAGCGGTTTGGAATCAAGTTGTTTGGCGTCCTGATGCTATGTTTAAAAGATTAAAAGAGCAGATACAGATGAGAGTGAAATTAGTGCTTCCTAAGAAAGTATCTCAAAAGGAAAAGATGTGGATAGAAAATGTGTTTTTGTGATTGAATGTATGTATAGTTGTGTGTTTGTTTTCTTGTCTGATGAGGGGGCCAACCTAGTTGGGCTGCTCAAGACTTGAAAAGATTAGGTTGTAAATTGTTTTTTGGTGATTTATACTATTACTTAGCAAAAAAAAATAAACTTCAGTATGCTAGGGTTATGATAGAAATTAAAATTGAACAAGAATTACCTGACCAGTTATCATTTATAAATTAGAAGGGGATTGAGGTGGTGTTTGAGGTAAGCTATGAATGGAAGCCTGATCTATGTGCAACTTGTAAGAGATTAAGCCATAGTACTGATGAATGTAGGAAAGTGGTGGGTCAGCAGTGGAGACCTAAGCTACAACAACAAACTCAGCAAGTTCAACAAGTAGTTCAATCTGGACCTGTTGTGAATGATGAATTTCAGGTGACAAAGCAAGTGAGTAGAAGGAAAGAAGCTGTTGCTGCAGAAACCAGTGTTACAAATTCTTTTGCCATTCTAGGAGGAATGGAGAATGATGACATTATAATTGGCAATGTGATTTGTGGAAGTGGGTCCAAAATGGATGACAGGGGTGGGGACTCCCCTGCTGACCATGGATAAGGTGATGTGCTGGAATGTCCGAGGGATTTCTGGTGTTCAGAAGCAATGAGGTGAAAAAGATGTTTAACACTAGAGCCCTTGGGATGATTAGTCTCATTGAGACTAAGGTGAAGGTTAACAAAATGGGGTCTGTTTATCAGAAGTTGTTCTCTGGTTGATGTTTTTGCTGTAATTCTTCCCACCATCCTGATGGAAGAATAATATTGGCTTGGAATGATTTGTCATTTCATGTTGACATTCAGTTTATTACTGATCAGCTTATACATTGCAATGTTCAGTCGACTAATGGGCAACACAAATTTGCTTGCACATTTGTCTATGCATATAAAACTGGTGCTCAGAGGGAATCTCTTTGGAGGGATCTGGATGGAATTGGTCAAAAAGTGGATATTTCTTGGGTGGTTATGGGGGATTTTAATTATGTTCTTAACAGAGAAGAAAGGATAGGTTCCACTGTAAGAGAGGGGGAAATGCTACCATTCATGAGATGTGTTGCCAGTTGTGGTTTGGAAGATATGAGGTCTACTGGGTGCTTTTACACCTGGAACAATAAGCATGCAGGGGAGAGTAGTGTCTTTTGCAAGTTAGATAGAGTGTTATGTAATGATAAATGATGTGATCAATATCCTGAATCTGAGGCATGGTTCATGCCAGAGGGATTATTTGATCACTCTCCTATGCTCTTGAATGTGTTTGCTGAGAGGAGGAGGGGTAGAATCCCTTTTAAATATTTTAAGATGTGGAGCCTTGCCCCTGATTTCCAAAGAAGGGTTAAGGAATACTGGGAAACTAGGATTACTGGTACTCCAATGTTCAGTGTTGTTCAACGGTTGAAGAAAGTTAAGAGTGTGCTGAAGCTTATTAATCAAGAAGGCTTTTCTGAAATACATGTTGCAGATGCTAAAGCTTATGCACATATGATGGAATGTCAACTGCTGGTTCAGCAGGATCATAGTGCACCTACTATTGATAGAGCCTTGATGGCAGCTGAATATTACAAGCAGGTGCACAAGAAGTATATGATGTTTTTGGCTCAAAAGGCAAAATTAGCATGGATTAAAGATGGTGATGATAACTCATCACTTTTTCATAAGGCTATAAAGCAAAGGAGGACTCAGAATAGTGTCTATGGGATTACAAATATGGTTGGTGACTGGGTTGAAGGCAATCAGGTGGAAGAAGCGTTTGTTAACTACTACAAGGAGTTGCTGGGCACTAGTAGAGTTAACTGTGGAAAAATGTGTTCTGCTATTATTGAAAATGGGCCTGTTTCTATCTGCCGCAACTGCCAGGTTGCTCGATCGATCCTGTCAGTGATGATGAAATCAAGGAGGCCTTATTCTCTATTCCAGGAGACAAATCTCCTAGACCAGATGGATTTGGCACATTCTTCTTTAAAGATGCCTGGACAATTGTTGGTCAGGACATCATTGCAGCAGTAAGAGACTTCTTCACAATAGGTAAGCTTCTTAAGGAGCTCAACACTACAATTTTAACTTTAATACCCAAAGTTAAATGCCCCAGTAGTGTGACTGAATTTAGGCCCATTGCTTGTTGCAATGTGGTCTACAAGTGTATTACATACAAAAGTTATGTGTTCTAGATTAAAAAATGTTTTGCCTTTGATTATTGCTGAAAATCAAGGGGCCTTCATACAAGGGAGGTTTATTGGGCACAACATAATGATCTGTCAGGATATGGTGAAAAATTATGGTAGAAAATGTGCAAGTCCTGGTTGTATAATTAAAATGGACATGAAAAAAGTATATGATTCCATTGATTGGTTGTTTTTAGAAGATATCCTAGTTGGGCTGAAATTTCCTAGAAGATTTATTGACTGGGTTATGGAATGTGTTAGCTCTCCCAGATTTACACTTATGATTAATGGTCAATGCTGTGGCTTTTTTGAAGGGAATAGAGGGCTTAGGCAGAGGGATCCCATCTCTCCCTTATTGTTTGTTATTTGTATGGAGTACCTTACTAGGACTCTCAAAGTGGTGGGGGAGAAAACTCAATTTAAATACTATCCCAGATGTTATGGTGTTAAATTGAATCATCTTTGTTTTGCTGATGATGTGATATTATGTAATAGAGGGGATTTTTTGTCAGTTTATACTATGCTTCAAGGATTTAAACATTTCTCAGAAGCTTCTAGGCTTGAAATAAATGTAAACAAAACTGAAATATTTACTGCTGGGATGAGTAGAGAGGAGAATCAAAGGCTTTTGAATGTGACAGGTTTTAAGATGGGAAAGCTCCCATTTAAATACCTAGGGGTCCCTATTAGTCATAAAAGAATAGCAGTGAATGAATGTATGAATCTTGTTGAAAAAATGACTGCTAGGGTGAGACTTTGGAGTAGTAGACATCTTGCATATCAAGGCAGACTTGTATTGATCAATTCTGTGCTACTCAGTATTCATGTCTATTGGTCCCAAGTGTTTGTTCTCCCTAAGAAGGTTCTACAAGAAGTTGAGAGCATTTGTAGAGCTTTCCTTTGGACTAGGGAGTATTATAATGGCAAGCCTGGTTATGTGGCGTGGCCCAATGTATGTTTGCCCAAGTATGCTGGAGGTTTGGGCATAAGGAAAGTTGTTCATTGGAACACAACTGCTATGGAGAGGTATATTTGGGCTATCTCTTGCAAAAAGGACTATCTGTGGATAAAATGGATTAGTGAGATTTATGTGAAAGATAGTGATTGGTGGAACTACCAACCTCCTGGGGGGTGTCGTTGGTACTGGCAGAAAATATGTGCAGTCAAAGATCAGTTGAAAAAGGGTTCTGAATGAGATAGAGTTGACTCAAATGCAGAATTACTCTGTAAATAAAATCTATACTATGCTGCTGGGTGATCAAGAAAGGGTTCATTGGGACAAATATGCATGGAATAGGTTGGCTTCTCCAAAGTACAGATTTTTCTTGTGGCTAGCTCTGAAACAAAGGCCGCAGACTACAACACATCTGCACAAGATTGGAGTTAGTGATAATCCAATGTGTCTCATATGTGGTAGTGAAGATGAAACGCAAGAGCACTTGATGTTTCAATGCTGTTACAGTATTGATATCTTAGTGAAAATAAAATCATGGCTTGATGTTCCAGCTTCCTAGAATAATGTTGCTGAACTGGTGAATTGGATTGGCAGATGCAGAAGGAGTAAATTCCAAAAACAAGTGATAGCAGCTGTTGTGGCTTCAATGGTGTATCACATATGGGGAACAAGGAATGATGTGTACTGGAACAATAGAGTTCAGATTGTAGATATTACTGTGAATAGAATCCAGAGAGGGGTAATTGAGAGAGTTTATTGTATTATGCCACAAAAGATATCTTGTAAAGATAGAGAGTGGTTGAGACAAAGAGTTTTACACGTTTGTAATTAGTTGTTGTGTTGGGCTTGTTTATGGAGGGTCCAACCTAGTTGGTTTGTCCCCTCAAGCCTAGTTTTATGGGTGTTTAGGTTGTAATGGTTTTGGTTTCAATATATTACAATCTTACTTAGCAAAAAAAAAAAAACATGTCGATAATAATTTTAAAGTTGGATTTTGGATTGCTGGTCTCCCCAACATTTTATCATCGCTTATAGTAAGGGATATTTGGAGCATTAAGTCTCTGAAGAGACCGTCTCACATTAAGATCGTAACATAAGACGTGATGATACACACGCGTTTGATTATGGTGTGGTAGGGCAAATTAACTAAACTATAAAAAAAATTAACTAATTGCAAAAAATGTGCAACTATTTTTCTGAATAACTTTTAATGAAAATTGTTAACTAATAAATTAAAACTCATAACTATTAATCAATAAACCATAATTATCAACCCAAACCACCATAACATCAACCAAATGACCATAATCATAGCCCAAAACAATAACTTTTCATCGAAACTTATAATTAACAATCCAAAATAGTATTTGTTAACCCGAAACCATACACTAGTGGAAAAAAACGGAAGGGCTGCGTTTTTGGCCAGCAGCCCTTTCCGTAGCAGCCCTTCACTAATAGTGAAGGGCTGCAGTTTAGGCTCTAGACAGCAGCCCTTCTATATGTGAAGGGTTGCGGTGTAGAGCCAAAACCGCAGCCCTTCGTATTCGTTTGTTTTTTTAAAAAAAATTACGCCACCCAAAGCACCCCACCCTCCCCCGGCCCGCACCTCCACCCCTGCACCCACCCCCGCACCCCCACCCCGACCTACCCCATGCACCCCCACCCCGCCCCACCCCCGCACTCCCCCGCCCCCCCACCCTAGCCCACTCTCTGCCATCCCCAACCCCCTGCTTGCCGCCCTCCACCCACTTGCCCGCCTACCCCGATACCCACGGCCCCCTAGCCCGAGCCAGCACCGGCCTTGCACCCCACCGTGGCAGCCCCCCCGCCCAACACCTCCCTTCGACACAAAAAAAACCGATCGAATTGCAATATACCACAAGTTTTTCAACGTAATAATTAACTTTATATATATATATATATATATATATATATATATATATATATATATATATATATATATATATATATATATATATATATATATATATATATATATATATATATTTAATAATGTAAAAAGTGTACATAGAATTGATACCAACTAGTAGATCTAGCTAATTATATCGTGAAATCCACCAAAATGTATCATAAGCAATCATCACAAAGGTAGGTCGCCAACTTATCCCGAATTTCATGTAATTCCTCTATGGTGAAGGCCCTAAAACTTGGTGTGTTATTCATATAAACCTTGCAAAACAACCAAGGAACAAATACATAATATAAGAATTCAATCATTTACCGTAGTTAATAGTTCTAAAAATGACATATACCTTCCCGAAATTCAATCAAAAACAAATGCAAGCCTAAAACTCTACACACTAGTTATATTATACCTCATATTATCATGTTCAAAAAGAAATTGGAGTTAAATGACTCGAGAAATAGGAATTAGACGCGAAAAGGTGAAAGTAGGCCTAAAATCACATTTACGTTCCCGAATCCGACCAACAACAAATGCAAGCCTAAAAATCTACACAATAGTTACATTATACCTCATATTATCATGTTCAAAAAGAATTTGGGGTTAAATGACTCGATAAGTACGAATTGGACGCGAAAAGGCAAAAATAGGCCTAATATGACCTTTTCGTTCCCAAAATTCAACCAACAACAAATGCAAGCCTAAAAATATTCACACTAGTGTAGGCGTGTTTTTATTTCGCCTACGCGGTGTGAGCGCGTATTATATTTGACTACCCCACTGTTAAGGTTTTATTGAAAATTGTTTTGTATTGAAAGAAGTCGCCAACAATTCTTTTTAGGAAGAATCATAAACATAATTGGATATGGAAAAAACATAGGGACAAATTATCCAATGTAGATTTCCCCGTCCTGACTCCATAGATAGTCAAAATGAACCAAAGATTGAGTTCGGGGGTGAGGGTACGAATATAGTCATAATGAACCACGTTCGCCCAAAGTTGGCCTCTACTAAATATCGATTCATTGCAGAATTTATGCCAAAGAATAATCAAATAATGTTTTATACACCCTAAAAATATTTAGTCTAAGTGAGTTCAGGAAACACATAAAAAGACTAATTTTATTGATATGTTATTTAGGCAATCAATATTACAGGGAACCTAGCAAGTTGTCCAAATTAATCTGATTAATGTTAGAACAATTCTTTAGGTCTTTGATTAGCAAAATAACATGTGGGTGATAAAAGCAATAAAGCAGGATAATCATATAATAGGCATAGAATGATCAGACAGACATATAATATACAAAGGCATGAATAATAATATGAAATATAAAATAAAGAAAGTATAGAAAAGAGGTTAGAATGTACAGTATAGCGATTTTATATTAAAGATCTACATCAGGAAAGAAAACTGTTAGTAACTTCAATATAAAAATAATTGATTCAAGGATCCTCAGGATTATACCTATGCGGCTTAGATTGAGGAGCGCAACGATCTTTAGGCGGAGCAATCCTGAAACCAAGAACGCAGTGATGAAGAATTGATTGATTGAAAGTATTTGATCGATTGAGTGTTTGAGTATTCGAAGTGTTTTGTAGAGGTATTCGTAAGTATATTTGTGTTCGTAAATAATAATTGAAAAAACCATCCGTAATTCGGGAAAATACAGGTATTTATAGGAAAAAGCAGACTTGCGCTCCACGCAAGCCTTGCGCCAGGCGCAATGCCACGCGTCAGGCGCACATTGGTGTGCCTGACGCAGTCAACCCAATCAAGTTTAGGCACGTGTAAACGCGTTTTTGAAAAGATAGAAAAGTATGTTGCGTCTCACACAAGACTTGCGTCGACGCGAGACTACGTGTGAGTCACAAAATCTACGTGTCAAACGCTTATTGGCACGCCTGACGCGATATGGCCAATGTCTTTGGGCGCACGGGAGCGCCGAGCGCAGCCTCTCGCGTCCGGCGCATATTCAGGAATATTCAAGAATATTTCATTTCGCGTCTTTCGAAGATACTTTTTTATCCCTAAAATTCCGGAGATGTTATTTTACGGATTAAAAATCTAATTTTTGATTGTAGATAATGAAAATGATTATGAAAAATATTTATTAAAATAATAAATATTTAATTGGGTTTTTAAAATGGATTCAAAACATTTTATGGGCTTAAAATATAATTAATCATTATGAACAATTAATTGGGCTTTAGAATATCATTTCGAAACACATTTTAGAATGGTTCTTTAGATTGCTCTTCCGTTGGGTCGCGCCAACTAATGCCGCGGTATGTTTCATCATTGGATCCTTAAATGGGGAGACACAATTATGTGTTTACTATTATACCTCATATTATCATGTTCAAAGATAATTTGGAGTTAAGTTACTCAAAATCTAGGAATTGGAAGCGAAAAGGCTAAAATAGGTCTAAAATGACATTTACGTTCCCGAAATTCAACCAACAACAAATGCAAGCCTAAAAATCTACACAATAGTTACATTATATCTCATATTATCATGTTCAAAAAGAATTTGTGTTTAAATGACTCGATAGGTACGAATTGGACACGAAAAGGCGAAAGTAGGCGTAAAATTTACCACGTTCATTTCTCGCATCGAAAGACTCATCCTCGGTAGTGTGTTCAGCACTCGTGCTCTTATCCGTATGCACCTCCGCCATCTCCCTGAAATTGTACAAATATACGCATTAATATACATAAAGCTGAAGATAAAAAAAATTCACATTGGCACTTAAGGCCCAAGGGGGAGTGCAATAAGGGGGAGTGGTCTCGTGGTGCGGGGGAGGGGGTCTCGTGCGGGGAGGGGAGGGGTTTGTGCAGTGGGGTACGTGCAGGGGGGGTCGTGCGGTGGGGGGGTCCAGGCGGGGAGGGGTGCGGTGCGGGAGAGGGGAGGGGGCAAGGGGGGAGGGGTCCGTGCGGGGAGGAGGGGTTTTGCAGGGGAGGGGAGGGGCCAGCAGGGGGTCCGTGCAGGGAGGGAGGGTTTGTGCAGGGGGGGGGAGGGGAGGAGCCGGGCAAGGGGTGGGGGTTTGTGCAGGGGAGGAGAGGGGCTGGGCGGGGGGGTGGGGGGTCCGTGCAGAGAGGGGGTTTGTGGCAAGGGAGGGAGGGGCTGGGGGAGGCCGGGCAGGGCTTGGGGTGACGGGGGGGCAGAGGTAGATACTAACCCCTCGCCCCTCGCCAACCCCCCAAGCCACTACCAACCCTCCCCCCACTACTGCACAGCCCTCCCCTCCCCTGTACGAGCCCCTCACCCGCACGACACCCTCCAAGCCCCTAACCGCCCTCCCCCCACTCGCCGCCCTCCGCACAACTTCCCCCTTTTCTTTAAGCCTTTTTGTTTTCCAATTTCATTTATATGAAAATTTATGCACAAAAACCTAATATGTAGTTTCATTCTACCTCATATTGGCATATGCAACAAAAGTTTGGAGTTAGATGAACAAAAATATAAAAAAATGCCGCGAATCGACAAAAATAGGCATAAAATGACCTTTTCGTTCCCGAAATTCAACCAACAACAGATGCAAGCCTAAAAATCTACACAATAGTTACATTATACCTCATATAATCATGTTCAAAAAGAATTTGGGGTTAAATGACTCGATAAGTACGAATTGGACGCGAAAAGGCGAAAATAGGCCTAAAATGACCTTTTCGTTCCCGAAATTCAACCAACAGCAGATGCAAGCCTAAAAATCTACACAATAGTTACATTATACCTCATATAATCATGTTCAAAAAGAATTTGGGGTTAAATGACTCGATAAGTAGGAATTGGACGCGAAAAGGCGAAAATAGGCCTAAAATGACCTTTTCGTTCCCGAAATTCAACCAACAACAGATGGAAGCCTGAAAATCTACAGAATAGTTACATTATACCTCATATAATCATGTTCAAAAATAATTTGGGGGTGAAATGACTCGATAGGTACGAATTCGACACGAAAGGCAAAAATAGACCTAAAATGACCCGAGAATCAGGTCACATGGCAATGGAATGCCCATCAGCTGGTAGCGGCGGAGGTGGTGGGAACTGTTACAAATGTGGAGAGCATTCCATTGCCATGTGACCTCACTCTCCACATTTGCTACAGTTCCCACCACCACCGCCACTATTGCCCCCACTGCACTCCCTCATTGCCATGTAGGTCTAAAATGACCTTTTCGTTCCCGAAATTCAACCAACAACAAAAATAAGCCCTTAGAAAGTATCATATTAGTTACAAATTGGAGAAATTAGACATACCTGAGTATATGTCTCGTGATTTATTGACCTTCCGCCGTTTCTTAGGATCTTCAAGTACATGTATCCTTTCCGTGTGATCTACACGCATATAGTTCTCCGACATATTCACATCATCTTCCACACTATTTTCAGGATAGGTAAAAGTTGGGATGTCCTCAAATGCATCATATTCTTCCTCATTATCAACATCACCAATACCGAGGATACTCCTTTTACCAGGTACAACAATTGACCACTTATTATCAGCAGGATCAGTTACATAAAATACTTGCTTAACTTGTGATGCAATTACAAATGGCTCTTGACTTTCACGTAGACGACTAAGGTCCACAAGAGTGAATCCGCAAGGATCATCTTTTTTTACGCAACGTTGAATATCGTCAACCCACTTGCAACACAAGAGGCAATTATTAAAAGTACAGTAGTCCAGCTCCCATATTTCTTGTATTCGGCCATAATAATTGCTGTCAGCAAGTATAGGTGACTTATCCTTCGAGCTTGCGTATTTTGTAGATGACGCCACAAGTGAAACACCACTATTTTGTTGCGATGTGGACTTCAGATCTTGACGTTCAGTCCAAAACGTATAGCCATTAATATCATAACCCTCATAAGAGCGTACAGCTTCACGAGGACCAAATGCTAACCACTTCATCAGTTTCGAGAACACTTTCATCCAAATCATTCACTACTCGTTTATGAAACCAATAAATGAAAGTCTTGTTATGCATTTGCGTCAATGCCCTTATTCCTTTTCCAGGATTGCTAACACGTAATTCCTCCATATGTTCATTTAAATAAGGATGGACAGCTACTACGTGATGCAATACAAATAAGTGAGCTTGTGTACGCTTTTCTACGGAAGGTGTGATCAATTTTGAACCAATTGTACCCTTGCCCTCAAGTCTGCCCTCGTGTCGAGATGTCGAAAGTCCAACAGGATCAACACTAGCAAAATACTCACCCACAAAATTACCGATCTCTTCACCCACAATCCCTTCAATTATACTACCTTCACGGTTGTGCAGATTTCGAACTTTATCCTTCAAAGTACCCATATATCTCTCAAAAGGATAGCACCACCTCAAAAACACCTTGGACCACACAACTTAATTTCTCGAACTAGATGGACAATGAGATGGACCATAATGTCAAAGAATGCGGGGGGGAAACATCTCAAATTTGCATAGAGTTTCAATTACTCTGGCCTGCAAGGAATCGAGGGTCGACGGTTCTAGGACTGTGCTGCATATTGTATAGAAAATTGAACAAAGTTCTGTAATGGTGTGCCTCACATGCTTTGGAAGTATCCCACGAATTGCAATCGGTAAGAATATTTGCATCATGACATGACAATCGTGAGATTTCATACTCGATAACTTCAACTCAGCATTTAAGGTAACAAATCGCTTCATATTCGATGAGTAGCCAGTTGGAACCTTAATGCCATACAACGACTCGCAAAAAATCCGTTTTTCTCGCACGCGACATCGTGTAGCAAGTCTGGTGGTAAATAATTCTTCTCCGAATCCTCCACCTTCTTTTACTTTTCCGAGTTTCCTCATCAACCCTTTCCTCCACTACTTTCTTCTTCCGTCCGTCCCTTTTCTTAGCCTTAGCTGGTGGTCCTTCACTACCTCCAGCTCCTTCACGCTTGTATCTCGACAATCCACAACGTGGACACTCATGTAAATGCTCATACTCATTACGATAAAGCACACAATCGTTAGGACAGGCATGTATCCGCTCGTACTCTAAACCGAAAGGACACATCAGTTTCTTCGCATAATTACACATCAGGGAGCATATCAGCTAAAACTTCCAACAACGATGTGAAACTAGAGTCCGTCCAACAAGCTTTCGACTTAATGTTGAACAATGTTATCACGGCGGAAAGTTTAGTGTACTTTGTACAACCTGGATACAACGACTTTTCAGCAGCCTCAGACATAGACTCAAAAATACGAGGTCGTTTACACGACTGATCTTCAACCTCGTGTATCATCTGGTCTACCCGATCCCTATCATCATCTGCAAACTCATCATCTAAATTCTCATCCCCGAACGCATCATCCCAATTCCCTAAATCCTTCTTTTCTTCACATACATCGTTCATTACTCTAGAGCTTCCTATATACTTCCCCTGCTCACCATGCCAAACCTATACGTGGTATTGAGGCCTAAACCCACGGCGAAAAACATGCTCCCTAAGCAAATGTATACTACTAACCGTGCTCACATTTCTACAATCGACACAAGGACCATAAAAGTCGACTGCTCCAGAGGATGCTTGATATTATAATGCAGATGTACAGAATTCCGAGACCCCATTCACAAACTCAGTCGATTCACGACTACCATACATCCAAGTACGATCCATCTCATTCAATAAGACCTCTTGTAATACCCTTCATGATTGCTTTAAAGGGATTTAGCAGGCTACTCATTCCAACAAGATGCATCTTTCTTTTAGGGAGCTTAATTTCCTAGTTACTCCACAGTTAAGCGTGCTTGGCTGGGAGTAGTCTTGGGATGGGTGACCTCCTGGGAAGTTTCTTAGGGTGCGCATGAGTGAGGACAAAATGCGCCGAAAGAACTTGTGTTGGTTATTGAGGACAGTTTTTGGCCCTGGATGCGCATTGGTGACAATATAATCGACTCTGTATGGGTCGGGGTGTTACACCTCTAATAATTAAACACAACCAATTAATATAATGCATCAATCATTATTTAAGTACATACACTCACATATTCAAATCACACACGTATAGAGCAAGCTAAGATAGTGACATGTTCAAATGTATGCATGCAGCCGAAGGTCCTTATCACTCCAACCTAACCCATCCTTGGACGTCTAATCTCACTAGTGAATATATGCCAACTTTTCAATTCTAAGGAAAATCCAAGGCAAAGATTTCCCTACAGTTCTCCAAGTACACAATGTAGATAATTGCTTATCTCCATATGTACCCAGAGAACAATGTAGAGAAACGATAAGCCAAGACTTTCCTCAGAATTGAAAAGAAGACACACATTCACCACCTAAGTGAGATCAAACGTCCAAGAACAGTCCCAAACCGGGGACTATTCAAGACTTACTCCTAATGAGTACGTCTTGAACGGGTATCTAGGCATATGATGATGATTCAAACAACTTGTAGATTTCATAGCTAAATTACATTACGTTTTCATACAATCTCATATCAAGAAATATACATACATTATAAGAAATACATATATATATCAATAAATTATCATAACTTAATCAAATTGAATCACATGACAACTTTGTCTCATCAACAAATCAAACAAGAAAGACAACGAAATTAAACTAGTTACCTCTTAACACCAATGATAAGCAATGAAGAGAGAAGATATAGTTGGAACTTTATTTGCCTTCCTAAGCCTCTTCTTCCTACAATTAACAAAACCCACATTGCACATTAATCATTTAATTCAATTAAGAAAAACAAAACTAACTTAAAAACAAGATTAATTCATACTTAACTAAGCAAAAATTGACTAAACCCAAGAGCAATGAAGAAAGAGTAGGGCAGTGGTGGTGGTAGTCGTTGCTGCCGCTTGTAGGTGGTGGCGCTGCGTAGTGGTGGAGGAGCTCTACACACTAAACCCACTCAAATGGTGGAGAAGAGAAGAGAAGAGAAGAGAAGAGAAGAGAACATAAGAAAGAGAAGCGTTGTGGTGGTGGTGGAGGTCGCTGCTGCGCGTGGTGGGTGGTGCGCAAGGTGGTGCAGCTGCGTGGTGGTGGTGCGCACTGATTTGGTGGTGAATGGAGGAGAGAATGATGCAATGTTGGTGGTGCTTCAATTTCACACTGAGTTGGTGCGTCAATGTCGGTGCTCCAGCGATGGGTCGGTGCTCCGGCATCAGGGTTATTGGAGGGAGGGGTTTTGTTTCGCTCGTGAATTTTGTCTAAGTGAGGGAAATTGAAATGGGGGTACTGTATTGTATGCGCGCAAATTAATTGAATCAAAACAAAAAAAGGATAGTGAAGGGCTGCGGTTAGCCCAAAAATCGCAGCCCTTCATACAGTACGAAGGGCTGCGTTTTCTTGTTAACCGCAGCCCTTCACTAAAAGGGCTGCGGTTTCCTTTAAAACCGCAGTCCTTCATACACGAAGGGCTGCCCTTCATAAAACGCAGCCCTTCCAGCGCAACCCTTCCAGCGCAACCCTTCCTTTTTTTCCCCTAGTGATACCATAAGAAATAACAAGCAAACCATAACTATTTAGTATCCAAACAAGAGCATATTTTTTCTCGAAACTATAACTTATAACATGATAACTAATAATGTGTAAACAATTACTAATAACTAAAAACCATAACAATTCTATTTAAAAAAACCCATAACTATTAAAACCTTAGAAATATAACCATTTACCCAGAACTATAACTATAACTAATAAAATGAAAAATATATCTAATAACGTATAAACAATTACTAATAACTAAAAACTATAACTATTAACCTTATAAATAAAACTATTTACCCATAACTATAACTATTTACCTCGAAACAATAACTACTTACCAGAAAACCATAACTATTTATCCTAAACATTTATTACAATGAAAACTGTAACTATCTACCTAAAAATAATAACTCATAATAAGAGATATTTTAGAGTTTAGACCCATTGATAGAGGGATAACAATGAGCTTTGAGAATTAATAACGTACTCTATTTTTTTAGGAAAATTAAAAAAATACTTACTTGACTTTGATGCAATAATGTCGTTGTTTAATAAGCGGGAGAAACTAAACTAAGCATCATCAAATTCTCATCATCAAAATTGTAGAAGACGCGAAAAAGGACGTTAGTTTAAAGATTCAAATGTTCAAAAAAGAAAAAAAGAAAAAAAGAAAAAGAAAGAGATTTAGGCTTTAGAGAGAAATAGAAGTTGGGTGGAGGAAAGGGAAATGACAGATAGAAAAGGGAGGGTTAGAGGAGAGGGAAATGGCAGTACAAAGGAGAGAGAAAAAGGGAGGGGGTAGAGGAGAGAGAAACGAGAGTTAGTAGAGGGAGGGGCATATAAGAGAGATTTGAGGGTTGGCAGAGGAGAAAGAAAATATAAATTGAGGGAAAATGTGATGGTTTTACTAGCATAACTAATAGGTCCAAGCGCTTAACTATTTCCACTATTAGCATGACATCAGTTGGTCTCACGTTAACACTAATGTGAGACCGTTTTTTTTCAAGAATTTGTGTATTTAATTTGGAGCCGGCTATGTCCCAAAAATACACAATATGTAACTTTTTAGACGAGTCTCCTGTGTATAAGGTGCGGCTCATAAATTTATCGAGTCGCATCATACATATTAGGCGTTTTACGAGGTGTTTTGTTTGCTTTGACCCCAATCTTACCACCACTTAACAAGCCGCCTAATATGTATGAGGCGACTTGAAAGGTTTACAATTATTATTTATTCAAAATAATTAAAATGTTATATGTAAAAAGTAACTTTAGCTTAATGGGCATTAATTTCAATCTCTCATAGGGGCAACCAAGGATCAAATATTGGAGAAAGCATAAAAATTGACATGGAGGGGAAAAAAAAGGTGTGGGAAGTTGACGAGTCTCCTCTTTCAACACAAGCGACTCAATAGCTTAGCTTATGGAGTCACCTCTTCTAGCACAAGCGACTTAATAGCTTAACCTATCGAGTTGCCTAACAACTAATATGCGACTTATAAAATAGGTATCGGGTAGCCTTAAGAGGTGAATCCTAAAGTCTAGATAGCTTTAGTGTTGGTAATATTGGAGTCGCCTCAACGGCGACTCGTTAGTCATTTAAAAGTGACCCAGTAGGGATCTTTTGTAGTAGTGTGGACTTATAACACTATTCACATATATCCTTTAACCCTCTTGAATTGGTTATATATATATATATATATATATATATATATATATATATATATATATATATATATATAAATTAAACTTAATCATGTGAGACCTTGTTCAATTATGTTCAAAATCATATATTCAAAATATCAATTTTTTTAATTTTTTTTATACATAATATAAAATACTACTCCATCTGTCCCAAAATATATAGGAAAAATTATTTTTAATAAGTTAACCTTTGCGCGTTCTTCTTAAAATAAGTCAACCTTTCGATTAACTATGAATAAGTTAACCTTGTATCTACTTTTGCTATAAATGAGTTAAATCACAATGTCATCCTATTAAAATGTGACACGTATCATAATTTCAACGTCATTAACTCGTTTACAGCAAAAGTAGATACAAGGTTAACTTATTCTAAGATAATCAAAAGAATGACTTATTTTGAGAAGATCAACCAAAGGTTGACTTATTAAAAATAATTTTTCCAAATATATATATTGATTCTCTTTTTTCACATGAATTAAGGTTAGTAGAATCTAAGAGGAAAATAAAGACTTTTTGTTTATTTATATAAATGTTGTATTGGAAAAGCTGATTAATTTTAGGAGAGAGAATGGAGAATAATTTGTGAAAGACTATTAATTGTAACCCTTGAGTTGAATAAACAAAGCAAGCAAAAAACTAATTTCTTGGGAGAAAATAAATAATGGTGACACGGTTAGGCAAATCACGAAAACATGTAGATTTAAATATAGAACCAAGAACTATATTTTAGGACACCCAAAATGGAAAACAAGAACTATAGTTTTGGACGAAGGGATCGGGGTAATAATTAAGATGTCGCTTTGAAAATTGTGTAAGTCTTTTAAATACAATTCAAGGTAGGAGTATTAAAAGTCACAACTAGATGAAATAATACTCCTACCCTGAGTTTATAACATCTTATTTTTTACGGTTTTTTCACCAAGTACCCCTGTGATATTTCGAAATTCATGGGGTACCCCTATTGTTTAAAAAATGCACTAAGTACCCTTGCTATTATAACTAAATGCACGAAATACCCTTAATGACTAACGACGTCATGATTCAGTTAGTCATTAACCCTAATTAACCCTTCTTCCTAATTAGGCCCTCTAACCATAACCCCAAAACCCTAACCCCTAACCCCCTAACACCTAACCTCCACCCTAAATCCTACCCACCGAACCACCACAAGCCCCCTCGCTCCCCTCCCACCCCCTCCCCCTTCCTCCACCACCGCAGCCTCTCTCCCCCCCTTCCTCCACCACCGCAGCCCCCTCCCCCCCTTCCCTCTCCCCGCAAAACAATCAACAAATTCTCCATCATATCCAAGAAATTCTCCATAATTTCTTCTCTTTCTTCTTATTGTTCATCTTCCGCCATTGTTGCCGAATTACAGTGAGTTCTTTGTTTTGTAATTGTGGAGGATTGTTGAGCTATTTTGCTCATTTGACGTGTGAATTTGTTGATTAATTGACGAACTACTGAAGTAATCGAATGTTTTGGAGATTTTTTTTTTCTGAGGTTATCAATTGATGGAATTTTTAGTGATTTCATATATCTGATTCTCTTCGATTGAAGCTTGTTGTTTGTTTGTTGAAATTATTGAAGTGATTGATTATGTAATTTCGATTGACCGGAGAATTTCTTGGATATTATGGAGAATTTTTATATTTTGGGGGGAGGGTCGGTTGCTCACAATTTGCTAGCGGAAGCGTCGTCATTAGTCAATTGAACAGTTGCAGTGTTACTGCTGCATTTTTCGCCATTTTTGTTCCTTCTCAAAACTCCGACTGAAATTTGGGGTTGATTGATTTTTGTCCCTTCTCGACTCGACGCCGGCGTTGGGGCCGGGTTAGAGGGGGTGCTTGCAGGGGAGGGGCGGGGGAGGGCGGGAGGGGGTGCGGGAGGAGGGTGAGCTACTGGGGTGGGGGAGGGGGGACCGTGGGGGTGTGGGGAGGGTGAGCTACGGGGGGTGGGGGAGGTGGTGGGGAAGGGGTGGGAGGGTAGAGGGGGGTTGTGGTGGTTGGGTGATTAGGGTTAGGGTTTAGGGTGGGGTTAGGGGTTAGGGTTAGGGTTAGGGTTTGGAGGTTAGAGTTAAAGGGGTTAATTAGGGTTAATGACTAACGGAATCATGACGCCGTTAGTCATTAAGGGCATTTCATTACCTGGTGCATTTTTGAAACAATAGGGTATTAGAGATTAATCTAGAAAAATCTAGATGTGTGTAATGAAAAATATAGTTTATGTAGTCTAGAAAAATCTTGCATTAAGTGGAAAGTCAAGTGATGATCATGTATCTAGAAATATCTTGTAAGAATCAAAGATATGTAATATTAGACAAGTGTAGAAAATTCTAGAAACTAGGATACAACACTATAAATATGTTGTATCATGTATGTGCATGAGTTGAAGGAGAGCCAAACAAGTGAGCTCCACACAAGATATTAGGAAAGGTAGAAACAAAGGGTTCTACCAAGGTGAATGAGAGACATGAGCTCTCACAAACACATTTGTACAATTAATTATCAATGAAAATGCAATTTTATGATACTATTCGGGTCCATCAAAACTTCCGTGTGCCCCAAAATTTCTATCATAGGGGTACCCCATGAATTTTGAAAAACCACAGGAGTACCTGATAAAAAAAACTGTATTTTTTATCATATTGTTTCATTATTACTTTAATGATATCATTAAAGTACTAGTGAAACAATATGATGAAAAATATGATGATATAAATTCAGAGTTGGAGTATTAAAAGTCAACAACTAGATCAAACAAAACTTTAATGCTTAGCTGTAAGTGACGCGTTCTAAAAGTCAATTCAATTCGACGATTTCCATTCAGCTTTAGCCAGCTCATTTTCATTGATTTTAAATAGAGTACTTAATCTTGTGTGCAAGAGCAAGAAACCTACGACCTTTTTCGTTGCTAGTTTTGTAAAGCTTAGAACATTGAGCTTTCTTTTTGTAAAAGAAAAATGGCATTCAAGACTACTTTTTGTAAAAGAAAAATGGCATTCAAAACTACAAATCATATGTTTATCGTCACTCTTATGATCGTCTGTGCAGTGGTTTTGTCCTCCACACCATCATGTGATGCTGCCAGACTTCCAGCCAGTATGTTATTTAGATTTTATGAAATGAAAATATTCGAGTTTAATTAATTAGTCTTTTCTTTTAAAAAATTTATATAAAGATGAGTTTGTATTTTCAGTCATATTACTGCGCGCGTCAGAATTAATTTGCACATACTGTACTTTTATCATGTTCATTGAATTAATTTTTAGAGATAAACTCATTCATTTAATGGAATTTTCATTCAAGTTCTACATGTAACTCTATTTTGTCTTTTGTTTTCTTTTTCAATACAGATTGTACGCCTATATGTCCCGCATGTGTGTGCTGCACTCCTGCACCAAAATGTTCTTGCTGCAGTTGCTGTGCTGGTCCAATTGATGTACAATCATCTCGCACAACACCCTGAAAAACAACCAGATATATTAATATGTACACTTAATAAATTGTTGCTCTATAAGTTTCTTTCCCATCGTGAATTGTCCGAATAATCGAAATGATGAAATATATTACTGCTTTCAATGTTATAACAAGTTAATAAGAATTCATCAATTTTCATGCCTTACTTTCTTCCTTGAGATTCCTTAATACCTTCCGTAAATAAGTGAAACGCTCATCTCTTTTATTTGACTTTTTGAGGAAAAAATTTCACTTATTTTAGAAAGAGTTTGTCTTTGCGTGGACCGGCCCACACTAATATTATTATGACCAATGCCCACCCATATGACATAGTGATCCTTTTTTTTTTTCATATAATAACCTTCTAAAATCTTAAGTTATACTAATCTATTATTATCTAACATAGTAACATTTTTTTTGATATAGTGACCACTTCTTACATTAGTTTATCATAAAGAAATTTTCATTTTATAACATAGTAACCTTTTTTCTCACATAATCACCCTTTTTTCATATATTTATTTTTGGACATAGTGACCCTTTTTTCATAAATTACATGTACTATCATTAGGTCCACACTAATTTAGTGTGGACCGGGTCCATATAATTTTTTTACTTTTAAAAAAACAGGAAGTATTAGTGTGCCAGACGTACATATAAGTTTTTTACTTTTAAAAACAAAGGAGGTTTTGGGGTCATTATTGCACAAGTGGCTGTGCTAATTAAGAATTAGCTCATAATCTCAATTGCAAAAGTGATTGAACTAGCTCGTCCAGCACTTTATTAAGACGATCATTAGAATTGGACGGAGCATATATGTTCAGTTGCCCGACTTCAAAATCTCGTCAAAGAAACTACTAGTATGTGTGTTGTTTATCTATATCTATATCTATATCTATATATATATATATAAACCTAGAAAAATGAGCTTACGTGTCATGCCCACAATGAATTTGCCAACATGTCGTTTAAACAAAGAGCTTTTGCCACGTGTCTTAAACATGTTAGAGTTTTGATGATTTATGCATTGTCTAACTAATGGTCATGTGGCGTCGAATTTGAATCTTAATTGAGACAAATTAGGTGCGAATCTCGCCCGATTGAGTCAAATTTGTTAAGTTTTAATCTCTATCATAATCAAATCCACAATATATGGCAATAGTAATTAGTATGTGCGATTGATATTTTATATTTTCGGCAATTGTATATGAACATTATTGATTTTATATATAATAGATGGATTGGCAAACCCAATTTCACGTTTTGATGGCAGTCTCCAGATAATTAATCTCAAAAAAATCAGTATTTTATAGACAAGAATCACGAAAAAAATTGAAGGAAAATTAAACAGTTGATTTGCACCATCAAACAATGACAAACATACACCCACCAGTCCACCACCTCCTATATTAATGGATTTGTGAACAATATCACAATGGGAAGAAAACATAAGATCAAATCAAAAACCCAAAATTGTGTAGATTTAAGGCTAATTTTCAAAAGATAAAATCAAGCTTCCAGTGCGGCGAAACTCAAACGACGAGCAGCCAATCAATTTTCCGGTAAAGATGTTAGGACGCAAAATCAAATTTCTGATGAAGAAGTAAACTAGCAGCAGAATTTCCAGCAAAATGAAAATGTCGATCAGCCTTTCCGGCAAGTTAAAAACATAGCACGAGATGAGATGGAAATAAACGGCAAGTATAATTCCAAAAGTATAGAGTGATTCTCCTTTGGCTTTAGATTTTCCCCTCAACTTATATTGAGATGTTTACAATTGAAGTGCAATTGATCTGGAACAGTCGCAGGCTTGCAGTAGATTGGAGTTTGGCAAAAGGAGATTTTTATAGGAGAGAGAAAGACTTTATGGAGAGAGAAGGTATGGCTGGTACGCACAGTGAAGATGTTGACCACCACTTACTACAAAATTCAAGGTTTTCAGCCTTTGTTCACCTATGTTGAGATTTGATGGTCTAAACTAAGACTAAGAAATATTACTATGTTCTTCATTTAAATTATACTAATTTAAATTGAATTGTACTTTCAATGTACACACTAATTAAAAGAAATTAGATATGGGTGTAGGAGTGAATTTAGATGTAATCGAGCTTTTAGTTTGTTAATAAATATTAATATTTTTTCTGTTCTTTATTAAGTAACATATGAGTTTAATTCACTTTTTAAAGAACTAAAAAAGACCGCAGGGTTGGACAAAAGTACCTATATGGGTGGGTCATTGATGAGAGTATTAGTTAGATTCAGAAAGGGCGATTTAGTCCGTTTGACTAACTTTTATTATGAAAAAGACCGTGTAGTATATGTTGAAATTAATAAAAAACTGAGGAAGTATATATACATATAAAATATAGCGTTCCTTGCCTGAAATTTATGTTACTCGCTATTACACTAGAGCAAAACCATAATTTTGTTTGAGAAAATATTTAAATAAGTAACATTGTTATCTTTATTTGGCAATGTTCTTTTCATTGAGGGACTACGTTCATTATAAATGAGGTTATATTATCATTTCTTCCATTTGTACATTTTTGAACCATAATTGATGAACTTTCTTAGTGATTGATATACATAAATACACCATTAAATCAATCTACTCGATTTAATTAATCCCATTGTAACCATCTAATTGCATCCCGAAAAGCTCAAATACATCATGAAGAGAAGAGAGAAAGGTCTTACCTTTCCATGATAATGGCCTTAATTAACAAGATCGGGTTTTAAGGACAATCGAGATATTCCACAAACTTATGTGTATATAAAAAACCATTTACGCAAACCACCAATAAAAGAACACCTATGATATTTCTCATCACTATCTTTCTTATTGTTTCAGTACTTATTTGTTCATTGTAAATATCACAACATATTAAATATATTGAATTGAAATAATTTGGGTTTTATTTTTTGCCTTTTAATAAATATGATTAATATTCATTGTGAACATATATTTTTCTCACTCACGCCTGAACACCATGTATTATCGAGTGGGACAATCCATCTCGATCAGAAAAGAATCAATAGAAAAAGAAAAAATCGAAATTGATTATTTTTATATGTAACACAATTGATATAGATATTCAAATTTAGTATGATAAATAAAGATATAAATTTACATGATTTTACATTGAGTTTGAGATAAGTTTGAGCACTAAAAAATTAGTAAAATAAAGTTAATTAACTTACTCTAGGCAATGTACGTGTTTTTATTTCAGTGTCAATTCTAGAAATAATAAATATATTACAAATTATTATAAATAAGTAATAAGTCAAAAACGTGCAACGAACGGGTCGTAAACCAATTTCAAATCATATTTTCAATACTACGCTATACTCCTTTTGTTCCACAAAGATCTTCCTATTTGCACCTTTCACTTTTGTCAATATATTTTGTATGATTAATATCTTTAATTACATATTAATAAAAATTACAAAAATTTGATATTCTTAATGTACATATTTAGATGATTAAAATAAGACCTCACATGACTATTTTATATAGTATATTGGAAAGAATTTAGAAGATTATGTTTAGTTATGAATAGTGTCAAATTTGTAAATGGAAAGATTTTAGCAGAACGGAGGGAGTAAACTTTATTTGAAAAACAAGCTAATAGTTTTAAAATTATCTAGAATTGTTCAAATGAAATTCTCAAATTTTGCAAACATTGACGATAGGCAATGCGGTATTGATAGTTACATGTAAAAAATATTTATTCCTTCGCTAAGATTACATTAACTTATTTTCTTCTAGGTCAAAATTTGAAATATTTCATATAACCAAATTTTAAAACATTGTATGTTTTAAAATATTAAGTGTTATTTCTCAAACTTATATGGATTTAGCTTTTATATTCTTAACTTTTATATCATTATTCTTATATATGGGTGTGTATTCTATATGTTTCAAAACCTGTGGTAATGTGGGTGTAGTCATAAATCAAGCAATTTTTCTTCCAGAGTATCTCAATTTGCAAGAGAAAATGGAATAACATACAGGTTCAATGTTTCATAGTGTCAATTATAGGGAAGTAATAACAATAGTACTATTTATTAATCATTGTAAATAAAGTTTTATATAATCCATAGCTGTTGGACACACGGGTCATAAGCCAATTTTAACTATTCTCAATACAATATCAGTGATGCAAGACAATCAGAGAGAGGGGTTGAGCGGGACTGAGGAGAGGGGGAATGAAAGTGCTTGCATGATTGAGCGCCAGTAGTGGTGCGGATTGTGATTTTATAGGAGTTCTAGATGAAGCAATGAGCATAGCAAAAGCTTCTTCAGTCTACTTTTTTTTAAAATAAAGTTGCTCACATGTTCTACCATGACATTAGCTACATGAGTCACTGAATGCACGGGTCATAAGCCGATTTTAAAATATAATGTTAATACACAATATGATTATAAAATTTTTGTATCACGAGCTAATTTTCAAACCATGATTTAAGGAGAAATATCCTAAAATCTTAAATTTATAATATGAAAAATTTTCGTACATTTTGATGTGTTTTGTTTGTTTTATTTACGTATTTATAAATTTATATATCACGATCATAAGATTTTTAAACTTTAAAATGTTGTATCAAAGGATTTTTATATATCATGAAATATAATTTTACATTTTTTATCCATTGAACTTTAAACGCATGGATTCTAATAATTATGGAATCAATAAATTTGGAATAAAAATAACTATTTAATAAACAAAACAATTCTTATGCATTATGCATGGGTCCAAATAATATCTACATAAAACCTCCCGTGCATTTTGCACGGGTTAAAAACTAGTCAAATATAAATCAGGTCAACCTGAAATTGACCCAACCCGACCTGATTGCCAGCCCTAGTTGCAATCGTGTACGCAAGTTGAATTCTACGTGCTTAGTCAAAGATAAATTAAATACAAGCCCAAATAATATATAGTAAACCGAAGTAATATAGCGGTACTGTCAGAAATCAACGTTCGTGAATCGTGATGGTTCGTTGTATTACATCAAACCTTATAATAAGTCAACCATATCGATGCGTTAATTAACTTATTTATTATGCTAATATGAAAGGCTTCACGTACGTACACTAAAGTCAATTCAACCATGTTCATTCAACCATTACAGCTATAGTAGTGACATCGATTACATTTGATATACCGTGAAACTAAAAGTTACCCTTTCATTTTTCTCTACTATATAAAGCACACAACAAAACAGAAGTGAAAAATCATCCACCACTAATTGCAACAAACACTTCGCGAAAGATGGCAATCATCAAGTCCCCGAAATGTATCCCAAAATTGGTCACTCTTCTGATCATCTGTATTGTCGTTTTATCCTCCACAGTACCATGCTATGCGCAATATGGAAAACCAGCGCGGCCGCCTCCTCCTCCTCCAAGTATTTGTTTTCTCTCTCTTTATTTCTCTTTCCTGATGTATTTTTACAAGAAAAAATTGAACAAAAAATATTATGCTAAATATATTCTCTGTCATAGAATTTGCGTTACTATTTCCTCTAAAATCAACATAGAAATTAGGATGTCACTTCCTTGTTCTAAACAACTACCGACCTCTTGTAGCCTGTAGGTGGGTTGCGTTACTAATTATTTCTCTTGATATTTTTTTTCGGAATAATGCAGGGCCTAATATATGTCCAGCTTGTGTGTGTTGCACCCCTGCACCTCCCGGTGTTTGCTGCGGTTGCTGTGCTTTCCCAATAGAAGACCCGCCACCTCCCCCTCCAGTTGTGACTACTCCCTGAAGGCTGAAATAATCATATCCATGAATAAACAGTTTGTCAGCTTGTGTACTCCCAATATATACTAGTGCGTGCGTGCGCGTGCATATTTGTCTGTTTTGGTTCTAAATCCATCTAATTAATAATAAATCGTTCAAATAAATGTTACTATAAATTACACTGTGTTATGCTTTCGTGAGTGTCCCCACTTTTTTGGCCACGTAATTATCTTATTCTTCACAAAGTCTTATACGTGGTTGGCCACACTGTTAGCTAACGATACAGTTAGTCCACACATAAGATTAATTATTGTATTTTAATGTTAAGGGGCGAAGCCAGGCTTGATTGTGGAGGGGGGCAGTTTAACAAAGAATTATCATTAACATGGTTGTGGAGGGGGGTGAGTTTACCAATAGAACAACTTTTATTTTAACTTTTTTAATCTTCTTAGCCTATTATAATCAAGCAAAAACCCGGGCCTTCAACAGGCCCAAAGATAACCCTCTTAGCCCTTAGGCCTCTACAATGCCTCGCCCCTGTTAATGTTACTAATTAATATAGTAGGGTTACTTATAATTGTTGGGGCTACTTATTAATATAGTGGGGGTTATTTATAATTATTAGGGTTGCTTATGTTCCATGTTGAAGTCAATTGTCTTAGGGGTTACTTATAATTTTTTTGGTTAATTATAATTTGGAAAAATTCACAAGAAAGAGCCCAACAATTACCCATTTTCTTTTATAAGTCCCAACTATTGATTATTCCCTGCAGGTCTCAAGTTTATTATCTTGTGATTTTCATAGGTCCTAAGTTACTTATAACCAGTTTAGAAGGTAAGATTTTTAAACGTTTACCATCTTCGAACACTTTCAGCAAGTGACAGAGACCTATAAATTGGAACCAACGTTTAAAAGTCTTACCTTCTAAACCGGTTATAAGTAAGTCAGGACCTATAAAAATCACAAGATGTTAAACTTGGGACCTGCAAGGTATAATCCATAGTTGAGACTTATAAAAGAAAATGGGTAATAGTTGGGCCCCCTCTTGTGAATTTTTCCTTATACTTTTTGGGATTGTTGATGTAAATTGAATAGGTGACATATTTCTTGAAACAGTTAGTTTGTCTTTAATTTCATGCATGCGCTCACCCATATGATTGTTAATTGTGCAGCCAGTCGGACGTAAGGCTTGCTACTTATTCCTAGCTCTTGTTTCAGCATGACAACAAAATTTATTAGAGTTGGAATTGAGACGAGCTGAATTAAACTGAAGTCAAGTGTATTGAACTGAAATTTAGTAATCATGTATAATGAGAATACACTTGAGGTTCAAACCTTATGGGACTCATTTGAGGATTTGAGAATGAGATCATGTAATTCATCCAATCGATTAAACTTAATTCAGTAATCATGTATAATGAGAATACACTTGAGGTTCTCATTGTTCATATTAATTTGCTTCTATGCAGTTCTATTCATGTGCTCTACCGATCATTACATCAGGTGAATATTTCTAGGTAAATAAGGGAGGGATCAAGTAAGATTAGTTTGGACTTGTTGTACAGATAATCAACTACTATTAATTCCAGGAAACATGACTATTTTTCGGGTTAATTCCCTATTTTCGGGTAAAAAAATTTCATGTAGGAATACTTGAAAAATATGTCATTAGGAGTACTTCAGTAATATATTATATTTTTGGCTAAGCAATTACGGGTGGTTACTAGAGGTTGAGGTGGTGGAGTAGTGGTATCGCTTCCCACCTCATATCCCTGAGGTCTAGGGATCAAACCTCATGGGACTCATTTGAGGATTTCCCCTTATCCCCCCTCAAATGTGCCCCCTTCATCTTACCTTAAAAAAAAATTACGGGTGGTTACTATTTTGGCGATCAAAATACATGTTATTAGCACACAGTGCGGAAGAGGATATTGGAACAATCAGAAATATAGCTCTCGAAACTTCTCCCCTCCCACCAGTACCCCCAATAATCACAGCCTTTAGGCCGCCGGCGGCCGATTCTGCCCTTTGGTCGCCGGCGAGCCTTTTTCTCCGTTCTTGTGTTTGACGCCGCAATTAGAAGTCGGTGTTGTTTTTTCGCAGCAACTTTGCTTCAATTGAGAGGTACAAATAAACCCTAACTATTTTTTATTTGGATGGTTTATCTTTGCTGGGAAATTCAGGTTGGGTATATTGGTATTTGCAAGCTTGATCTAATTACCTTCGTCTTGGTTCTTGCTGCAATTTTCTATGTTTAGTTTGTTGTGTGCTAAGTTAATAAAACACTCCGAATCTTGAAGTTATACTTTTGCTCGCTTGGATTTTCTAGGTTTGTCTAGTGTTTTAGTTAGATTGGGTCTTTACGATGTTTTCCTTGAAAGTTTATAAGAGACTTAAGGGGGAAATTAACCGACTCCTCACTGAGGGGGAGGAACTAATGGATGATCAAAGATGAATTTTTGTTTGATTTAATTGCAAGTTCAAAAAATTCGGAGGGTGTTCTTAGTCTTGCTAAATAATTAAAGGGGGAAGGTAATTTACTTTTTAAGCAAAGGAAAATTGATGATGCCTTGGAGAAATATGGTTATGCAGGGGTCATTCTTGCTTGTTATGAATTTGTAGAATATTTTAAGTTGGCTATTTGTATTCTCTTAAACTCTGCAGCTTGTTTTAGAAAAAAAATGAGTTTCAGCAAGTAGGTCGGATTTGTTCAATCGTCTTGTATTTCAACCCAAATAGTGTTAAAGTTTTGTTTAGAAGAGCTATGGCTGCAATAGAACTAGGAAAAAGGGATTGTGCTTATTGGGACTTGTTGATGATTGTCAACATTGAACCTGAAAATCGGGAGGTTTCCAAGAAACTTGAAGAGATCAAACGCTCTCTTTTCAAGGAGAATTCGAAAATGCAGCTTGAGGATGACATCCCAATAGGTTTAGGAGTAGGACTTTCTTCCCCAAACAAGAAGGTAAAACTGTGTATGAATAAGAATGATAGTTATGAGCAGGGCAATATACAAGGGAATGACTCTTATTTGGGTTTGGATGATAAGAAGGGAGCAGATGATCTATCTGCTATAGAAGACATAGGAGCACAAAATTATTTAAGTGCGAAAAGGAAAAAAAATTCAATTGAGATGAGGGAAAAGGTGAGGGAAGAAAGGATGAAGGATGTTGAGAACATTCTCAAATTTGAAAATTCTAATATGGCTGAGCCCAAGTATCGGTCTGCTAACTGAAGGAAGCCGGGCTCTTTTATTCCCATTTCAAGGAAAGATTATCAAGTATTAAGGAAGGGAAAGTCTATTCAGTACTTCAACTCTAGGTATGGCTCTATGATGACTATAAGGGTAGTCATGAGTTCAGATAGTGGAATTAAGAGCAAAGAGGCATGTGAAGATAAGAATGTGGATATTTCGAATGTGGTTGATATACTAAATCAGAATAAAGAGGTAAGTGATTACAATTTCAATATGGAGTTGAATGGCCAAAGTATAGAGGACTCTGCAATGCAGGTTATGGATGAGTCCATGAAATGGTGATGAGAACACTGGAGTAAGAAGTAGCGTTATAGGTAGCCGTTGTCATTATACCAAGATCAAGAGGAATATCGGAACCTTATCCTGGTGTGCTTGAGTTTCAAGAGGGATCAAACATTCACGGCTTTCTATTGCAGCAACGAGAATGAAGACTCGCCCCTGTCCACATGGGAAGAATGGTGGTAGAAGGAGAAGTTCTAATTCAGAAAAAGACTAAGGTTTGTTCTTCATCTAATTGTGCTTCTGGATGCAGGTTGGCTGCGGATAAGAAAAGAAAGGAGTTGTTTCCTCCATAATGCCTCTATTATCGTTTAAGGAAAAACGGCATTTAAGTATTGGTTGTCATCTTTATTGTACTAAGTCGATTAATGATGTCTCTAATAATGGTTTGCTTTGTAATAAATGCTTTGTTTCTAGTCTTGTAACCCACGAAATGACCTTAGGTCATGAGTAGTGGGTTTTGTGTTGTTGTATGTACTTGTTGCAAAAAAAAAAAAACTAAATGTAAGCCTGCTCTCTCTCTAGAAATAACTAGAGCATCTTTCTTTAAAAATAACTAGAGCATTCACCTTAAAATAACTAGAACATTTCCCTTAAAATTTTCTTTAGCCTATGCCTTATCTTCCCATTAACATTCTATTTACCTTCTCATCCTCCTTTCTTTTCCTCGACATAAAATTATCTTCCAACCATGAACTACCCCTACCCAGATTCTAATGAAGCTTTTAGTGAGTTAAAAAAACGGGACCAAAAATTTATTCCCAGTTTAGAGACATGTAGCCATCCGACGTAGTCTTTCCAATGGTGGTGGTTGGATAATTCAAAGATTCTCGTCACTTCTCAAGAGACCAAATTCAAGATTGGGTTTCTTCTTGCTGGATTTCCCATCAAGAAATTATAGTTGAAAAAGTTGGCAGAACTTTTTTCTTCTAGTGTTCAAATATTAATGATAGAGATCATCTTCTGTCCAAGCGTAGTGCTTGCTACCAAGGCTCGCTAATCATTTTCAAGTGTTGGTTTTTGAGTGCCTCCATTAGGAGCTTCGATTTATCATCCGCCCCGTTATGGATCCGATTGAAGGTATTCCCTTAACTTCAAATTACCCTCATGTTGCTCGCCACGCGTTAGCTATTAGTTATCACTTTTGACAATGCCTCCCTAGTCGAAGGACTAAAAGAATTCCTTATAGCAAAAGTATGTGTAGACCTTGACAAACCTCTTATTTCGGGATATTTTTTTGAATATCAAGTGGGCCATTTTGAGTGCGTTGATTTTAGATATGAAGGAATCTTCATTTTCTGTAAGAGATGCGGAAAAATAGGGCACAAAGTCTCAAATCGTAGGCTTTCTCTTGAGGGAGCTCAAAGACTTTTTGGTAAAAGAATGGCAGAAGTGTGGATAAACCGGGAAAACATAATGGTTCGTTATTGCTCATCCTCTTACACCCTGTTTTACTAACAAGGTAATTGGACTGAGAAGAATTGAAATTCTCCGGTCAACAAGATTGATCTTGACGGAGCATTACTCTGATCATGAAATTCCATTTCGTCAAATTTTTCAGACTCTTCCTCCCAATCTGATTCACCGGAATCTCGTGTGCATGGAAATAAGGACAACTGATCACTAAAGAGGAGAAGGAATCAAATTTCTTCGTCTAGTGATGATGACTCGTCTAATAGTTCAAAATCACTTTGGGCGAGAAGGGGGATCCTTGAACCTTCCTCGCTTAAAATCAATTCCAACATCAAGGAAAACCAAAATGATCATAGTGGCACTCAGGATCGAAATTCGGAAAATAGAAGACATCATGGAATTGGTCATGATGATTGTTCCCGATATCCCCTCTTGATCAATCTGTTGGTATTAGCCGAAGTCACCATAAGAAAGATAAGATATCAAAAAAAAAGAGAGCTAGAAAGCCCAGAATTCCCTATTCAGTCAAAAAAGAAAAAAAATTGAGGAATGATCCAATTGCAGCTCTCCGATATTCTTATCGTCGAAACTCTGGCCGGAAAAAGTCACAAGCTAAGGTGGCATTTAATGCACTCCAGTCCATCCTAGATGAGTCAAGGGTTCCAGCAAGGGTGTTCAACACTGCCTATGGGTCTATGCTGAATATGGGGAAAATAAGTGATTTTAGGCCAAGTTTTTCTTCTTGTCATTTATGGCATGCAAGTACTCTTTCATCTCCTCAGTTTTACTTCTCTTGTTCTACAACCATTATTAACAGGCCTAAGTCTATCCTTCTCCAATCTATGTGTAACACCCCGACAATTCTCTCTTTTCTAAAATACCTTTTTAATATAAAATATAGAGAATTATCAAAGTATTATCGCCCGTGTGAAAACGTATCGGCTTATTCAGAATTTTGCAATGGAAAACCTAATAATAAACTTTATAAATAAAACTTAGTCAACTACAAGTCAACTCCAAAAGTCAAACCAACAAAAGTCAAAGTCAACTTAAAACCAACACCAACTACGAAAAGTATAACTCAAAAGTATTATAAATAAACTACACAAGCTCTCCAATCCCGAACCCAATGATTCATCATCTTCAAACCTGTAAATGGACAATGCACTATTGATCCCTAGAGACTGCTCACCAAAATGGGTCATCACAAGATCAATAAGGCATAGCCATGATTAGGGGTGATTGGGCGGGCGCGGATGTGTCGTTGTGCACCGCACCCGGCCAAAGATAAAATTTCTCCTACTCTCTTTTACACTAAGATAGTATAATGGAAGTAGGGGTCGTATCCACAGGGAAACAGGGACGAGTTTAGTACTCAGCGTGATTCAAAACCTAGATTAAGCTAAGGGCCGAGAAACCTAATAATAATTACAAAGGGGGGTTTCAAGTAGATTATAACTAAACTACAACTAACTAGCATATAAACAAAATGAGAAATCAATTATGGAAAGATCTTGAATCCGATTAACATACACTTCAATTCATTATCGATCCTTGAACCTCCACTCTAATTATTTCCATGATTATCTATTGTCGAGAATTAATCTCGTGTTCTCCTTATTCTTAGTTGAATAGCACGATCAGCGTGACTATAAAACCCTAACTAAAGGATAACCTAGTCCGATCGCGTCTAAGTTCAATCCAATAGCAGCAATAAACACAGAGAACCAACAGACCTGCTAACGTCATACAAGCGATAAACATTCAACAGTTAATTCAATTTCCCTAAGAAATAACCAAGATGATCAGCATCTGAGTTACTCCCTAGTTTGCTACAAATCGATAAAAGAATAAAACAATCCGATTCTATTCTTAAATCTAGCATTAGATTAATTACACAATCAAACTAGTAACATTCCTAGCATAATCATGCAAAAATCATAGAAAGCAAGCATAGAAATTAAACCATAATCAAAGGAAATAGAAAGAGAGGAAAGATCTCACAATAATGCTTGAAGCTCCATATTAATCTCGTTCAAGAACGGTTCAAGCTACAATTGGCATAGCATAAGCCAATCCCATAATTGAAATCTACAAAAACTAAACTAGAAAATAAAAACTAAAAAGAGAAGACAACAAGAGAGGAGTGGAGTTTTGGAGACTCCCTCTCCTTGTGGCTGCTGCCCCCCTAGGTCCAAAATCAAGTTTAGTATTTATACTAAAGCTCAAAAATCAGCCGACATTTAGACCGACCTAGGGGTCGCGAGGTGCGAGTCTGGTCGCACCGTGCGAGTGATCTCTGCCTCCAACACGAGCTGAAGAACTGGGCCAAACCAACAGGTCGCACCGTGCGAGGGATCTCGCGAGGTGCGAGCAAGGCAGGTCGCGAGGTGCGACCATGCTCGCGAGGTGCGAGCGAGCGCTGGGCGTGCTCGCGCCGAGCGCCCGGGCGCCGGGCCGAGCTGGGCGAGCATCTTGGGCGACGAGCCGGGCGAGCGCCGGGCTTGCGGTCTTTGGCGCGCGCATGGGCGATGCTTGTGCTGGCTTGGCGATGCTCACGAGAGCTTGGTGCGGCTGTGATGGGCTAGGTGCTATGCTCGGCTACGGCTTGCGGCGATGCTTGATTGGAACATGTGGCGACGCTTGGCAAGCATAACGATGTTGAGTCGTTCCAAACACTAATGCTTCTAGGAGCTCGGAACTTACAACTTTAACTATAATTAAAATACAAAATTCCGAACTTCCGCTAAGAGCTAAATAAAACGTAAACGTTAACACTTATGATCAAGACTCTTAACAAAAAGCACCCAAAATATAATATAAACATCGTATAACTTGAGCGTATCAGTGATACTGAGCCTGACAAGCTCGCGAGCAGCTCGGGCACGGCTCGGTCAAAGCTCGGCTCGTTGAAGCTCGGCTCGAGCTCGAGCTCGGGCTCGACTCGAGACTTAAACGAGCCGAGCCGAGCTAGGCAAAGCTCGGCTCGTAAAGCTCGATTATTATTTTATACTAAAAAAATATTTTATATTAAAAAATTATTTATATATATTAAAAATTATATTAAGTATTTCTTTTAAGATACTAACTAAAGTATATATTAGAAGAAAGATAAAAAGAAAAGGTAAAAGCAATTAAACGAGCTCACAAGCCACAATGGAGCTCACGAGCCGAGCCTGAGCCTAAACGAGCTAACGAGCCGAGCTCGAGCCGCAAATTCTAATCACGAGCTCGAGCCGAGCTCGGCTCCCCCAAGCTCGGCGAGCTCACGAGCCGAGCCGAGCCGAGCCCATGAAAAGTTAAACGAGCTCGAGCCGAACCCAGTGCTATTCGGGCTCGGCTCGCTCGATAAGCACCCCTAGCCATGATCAACATGCACATAAAAAGTACGTAATCAGCAAAGCTGAGTACTACATATTAAACAAATAAACAATCCTAACATGATACTAATAAATAGTAAGTAGGAATAAATAATAACATAATAACTTGCAGATAACTTTTACTGAACTAAACTTAACAACATTCTTATTACTTTAAAAGGAATAGTCAATGGACCGAGTTGTCTAACTAAAACCAGCCTTCTCTTTAGAAGACGAAATACGGGCGCGACTCTGTATTCCCATGACCTACGATATCGAGGAACCTTTAAAATAAAAATAGGACGCGGTGATCAATCCGGTCCCAGGAAAAGCCATGGGCTACCACCAGGTACTCCAACTCCTAATTGTCCAACACTTCAGACGTGCACTAGTCTAAAGCTATTGCTATCCAAGTTTCACTTTACATGATTAACCAATTATTACTTGTTATGACTCACATGTAAAACAAACATTATAATCATTCAACAATCATAAACTTCCATTTTTATATCTTAGGATTAGATAAGTGATCACACAACTTAACAACCCAAGATTAATTCTAACTTTAATCCAAACTTCGTTTATTTGTTGAACCTAGCCAACAACCAAACTACCTTTCATAGGTATAAAATATCAACTTACCAAATAAGGCCCTCGGTCCTTATAAAGCAGTGAAATACTCAAAAGGGAACAAATGATCAATCATGATCCAAACCAATATATATATATTAATTCCCCCATGTGAATTAATAAAATAAAGTTCCCAACCATATGCTTGCATCAATCTTCCATACAAACATAATGTAAATCTCATAATATAAATCTCATACTCAACATGTTTACACAACGGCATAAAACATGCAAATCCAACATAATAGAAATCATATATGAACTCAACATAGTTCCTATACATGATACTACATAATTTTCGTCCTTAAAATCATGATACTAATCCAATCAACACATAGGTATGTACGTACCTTGTGTAGATAAAATTCGAGGCTACTTTAACAAGCTTAAAAGTCGCCTAAAGAATATTCTCGGCCTAAAACAACCAATATAAATCCAAAATCAATCCTTTATGAATTTTCAGCAATAATAAAATACTTTAAACCCTTCTCAAAAGTTTTTTCCCATCATTAAAACCTAAGTATTAAAGCCTCCTAGTATAGTACCACTATACTAGTTGTCAAAAACTCTCAAAACTCATGTTTTAAAATCATAAAACTCCATATTAATACTCCTTCTAAATTTTCAGCAATATATTATATATTAATACTCTCTTAAAATATATTTAAACATAGTTATAATCATAAAAATAACCAATTTCATAAACTATAATAGTCTACTATGATTTCCAACCTTTAAAACCCTAAAAATTCATGCTTTGATACACTAGTAGAAAAATGTTGATTTGCGTCTCATAAATTGCGTCGTACAACTGGTGAGCCGACGCAGAAGTATCATTTGCGTCGGATGGGTGTTGCACGCGACGCAAATCATCGTTCATGTGCGTCGCACTTGAAGTGCATTCGTCGCAAATATTGAAAGTAAATGGTGGGAAAATCATGTGCGTCGGATGCTTGCTATGTTCGACGCACATGAACACAAGCAATTTGCGTTGAATGCTTTGCTACGTGAGACGCAGATGAATATAATAGGGGATTTGCGTCGGACCATCTAAGCCCATCCGACGCAGATCAACCCAGCAGCCCACTTACCTTTTAATTCACACGCCCAACTCATCCCTCTCTAACCTAAAATTCTCACTCTCACCCTCTAACCTAAAACTCCCATTCTCTCTCCTAAACGCCGCTCAATCTTAATCCCCTTCTTCAATCTTCATCCCCTTCTTCAATCTCTTTAATCTCCTCTCTCCCTCCCCTTCTTCTCCTTTTCCCAGAAAATGAAGCGAAGATCTGTTCATTTGTTCTCCAATTTCATTCGTTCGCTCGTATTTTCAGCGAATGGTTTGGGTTTTCTTAGAGATATTCAGGTGAATGGTTTGGGTTTGTAAATTTTCAACTTTAGGGCAAGAGGATTCAATCGGTGCCGCTTGTGATTAGTCAGTTCATGGAGATGGTGATTGTGATTCAATCGATACCGTCTCTCTCTCCCTCTCATCTACCTTGATCTCTCTTTCGCATTTCTCTTTCGCATCTAGCTTTCGCATAATCGCATCTCATCAAGCAGCGAGCGAGTCAATTCGACGGAGAGTTGCAGCAAAAAAGAGATGAAAATGGAGAAGATAAAATGGTGAGGAGAGAGAATCTGAAGCTTTAATGGCGGAAAAGAGAGAGATTTGAAGCTTTAACGGCGAGTGCAACTGGTTGAAGCAGCGAAGGATTGAAGCGTAAGATGTGAAAATTCAATATGAAAATTTTGTAATTTTTTTCGTTTTATTATCGTAATTTCTCGGTTTTATTTTATGTAATTTCTCTGTTTTATTTTCTGTAGTTTGTATTTTTTTGTAATTAGTGTTGTAAAAACACCATTTCCTATTTTTTTTGTAATTAGTGGTTTGGATCTATTATCAATATAAATTTGTTTTAATTTCCATAGTTTGTAATACAATTTTGACTTCATCAGCACAAAAATGGATGTTGTTTATGTTGCCTCTAATTTATGAATTTCTAGCTCTATTTTTAAGCTATTAGCAGTATTAGGTTGTTGTTGTAAATCTTCGAAGGATGAAGCTGAGTAATGTACTATTTGAGTCATTTGCGTCGCACTCGAGCTATGTGCGACGCAGATGACAACTCATCTGCGTCGCACATAGTTCGAGTGCGACGCAAATGACAACGCATATATCTTGTTGTATGGTCTTTGCTTGGTCTTTGGTGAGGCATCATGTGCGTCGGACGTTGGGCATGGTCCGACGCAAATAGTCAATCAACTGCGTCGTGTCTTATCCGACGCATATCCTGTATCCTTCATCTGCGACGAGACCTGTGCCGTCGGACCAATGTCCGACGCAAATAGGGGTCTCAGGTACGACGCAAATTGACAATTCTGTACTAGTGATAATTAAAAATCCAATTCAAACCTAATATGCAAATCTGAATTTTTATTTCTTCAATACATAAATTATATAAACTTAGATTCATAACTAAATCATCAAACTAAAGCTTTTAAACATAATCATACTAAAAACAAATCTTAAAAACATAAAATTTGAATAAAAACTTGAGGAGGAAGAAAAGTAATCAAACCAAAGTAAAGGAAAAAGGAGGAAGGAACGCCGACGGGAATCAACGACGGCTGGCAACGACTGCCTCAGGCGGTCGGTGACGGTCGACGGGGCGGCAGACCGGCGAAGCAACGAAGTGAAGGCCGAAAGAGAGCTAGGACGAAAACCGAAGAGAGAGAAAAAGAAATAGGAGAATCGAAATTGTGGGAGGAAGGAGGAGAGAGAAAATAATTGTGTGAGGAAAAATTTGGGGTTTATTGGGGTTTATATAGGTTCCCCTTGTGGGCTTAGGAAAAAAGTAATTGGGCTCAAACTAGAAATCCTTTTCTAATTTTAGAAGTGTTTGGGTTCCTCAAACCCATTTTGGAGTCCTTTTCCAAATCCAAAAGCGTTTCAAACATTTTAATTATTTTTCAAAACATGACTTAATAAAATATTTGACTTCTTTAAATCAATAAAATAATTCCTTTGACTTTCAAATAGTCAACCTTTGAAGAATAAAACATTTAAATACTAAAATGTACTTAAATATAAATAACTATACATTAAAATATATTTATAAATTCATAAATTTACGGGGGATTACAGTCTACCCCTCTTAAAAGAAGTTTCGTCCCGAAACTTGACACGAAAACTCACACATTTTCAAAAGTTTTAAACTCGACTCTCATTTGAGAAATACTTGTGCCATTCATGTGCACATTTTTACCAACTTTTAAATCACTTGTGTTACTCATGAACACATTTTCCATGCGGAGAATCTTTTTATTTTGCACCAACATGTGCAAATCGCCAAAATAAGCATAAAAAATGCATAAAAATACCATAAAAATAGGTAAAAAGCGTGAAATTCTATCGCATTCTACCCCCTTAAAGAAAACGAGTTACGCCATCGTAACTCACCTCAGGGGATAAATCCGGATACTTCTTCTTCATTTCATCTTCAGCTTCCCATGTTGCCTCTTTAGACTCATTGTTAGACCAAAGTACTTTCACGATACTGACATCCTTATTGCGTGTACTACGCACCTTCTTATCAAGAATTTTCACAGGCCTTTCCTCATATGTGAGGCTACTATCAATCTGGATCCTCTCAGGCTCCAAAACATGACGTTCATCAGGAATATAACGCTTGAGTTGGGAAATGTGAAACATATCGTGCATTTTCTCGAACTCCATTGGCAAAGCCAACCTATAAGCTACCTTCCCAATTCTTTGCAGAATCTCATATGGACCTACATATTTGGCACTTAATTTGCCCTTTTTCCCAAATCTCATCACACCCTTAGTTGGTGATACTTTCAGAAATACTTTATCACCTACTTCGAACTCATCTTCTCTTCGCTTTAAATTGGCATAACTCTTTTGCCTATCTTGAGCAGCTTGAATTCTAGCTTGAATCAATTTCACATTCTTGACGGTCTCCTCAATGAATTCTGTCCCCAATACTATATTCTCACTAAAATCATTCCAGCAAATGGGACTTCTACACGTCCTACCATATAGTGCCTCAAAAGAAGCCATCTTAATACTCACATGATAACTATTGTTATACTACCTCTAAGGATTGAACTTTCTCCATTGGTCTCTTATGATCTATCTTCACTTTCAGACAGGTTAGACATTTGACACGAATTCGGCGACCTCACGCTTCATATTCGGCCACCAATAAATCTCCTTAAGATCCTTATACAATTTGTCACCCTTAGGGTGCACAGAATATGGAGTATTATGCCCCTCATCCATAAGACGCCTCTTAAGGTCATCACATTTTTGTGGTACACACCACCTTTCCTTGAACCTCAGACTACCATCATCATGGATCTTAAAATCAACTTCCTTACCTTGCTTCATCTTTTCCTTAATCTTCTCTAGGTGCTCATCCCCAACTTGACCCTCTTTGATCTCATCGAAAACGGACAACCCCAATGACAAAGGTCTCAATCTTGCCTCGATCTCCCCATGATTTAAGATTTCTAGGCTTAGTCTTTGCATATCTCGACACAATTCCTCGGGAACTACCAAGGCATTCATGCTATGACTCGATTTCCTACTCAACGCATCAGCAACTACATTCGCTTTCCCCTCATGATATTGGATGTCTAAATCATAATCCTTTATTAACTCTAACCATCTCATCTGCCTCATATTGAGGTCTTTCTGGGTGAAAATGTACTTCAAACTCTTATGGTCAGTAAAGATCATACAGGTTGCCCCATAAAGGTAATGTCGCCAAATCTTCAAGGCAAACACTATAGCAGGTAACTCTAGATCATGGGTAGGGTAATTAGCCTCATAAGGTTTCAACTGACGCGATGCATACGCGATCACCTTCCCATTCTGCTGCAACACACATCCCAAACCATTCTTTGAAGCATCACTATACACCTCAAATCCCTCATTCCCATCAGGCAGGGTCAAAACAGGTGCGGAGGTCAAACGCTCTTTTAAAATCTGAAAAGCTTCCTCACACTTCTCACTCCACTCGAATTTTAACCCCTTTTTCATCAAATTGGTCATTGGCCTTGCTATCTTCGAGAAATCTCTCACAAATCTCCTATAATAGCCAGCTAGACCTAAGAAATTCGGATATCAGACACATTCTTTGGAGTAGGCCACTCACTCACTGCTTGAATCTTAGCAGGATCTACAGAGACTCCTTCCTTAGACACATAGTGACCCAAAAATGCTACTTTCTCCAAACGAAACTCACACTTAGAGAACTTGGCATACAATTGATTTTTCCTAAGCGTCTCCAATATAATCCTCAAGTGTTCATCATGCTCTTTTTCATTCTTTGAATAAATCAGGATATCATCAATGAATACCACAACGAACTTATCTAAGAACTCATGGAAAATCCTATTCATCAAGTCCATAAATATGGCAGGTGCATTGGTTAACCCAAACGGCATTACAGTAAACTCATAATGACCATAACGAGTCCAAAACGCAGTCTTAGGTATATCCTTATCAGCTACCCTCAACTGGTGATACCCCGAAGGTAAATCAATCTTCGAGAACACGCTCGCTCCATTCAATTGGTCGAATAGGTCATCTATCCTAGGCAAGGGATACTTATTCTTGATTGTTCAACTCCCTATAATACATACACAATCTCATACTCCCATCTTTCTTCTTAACGAACAACACAGGTGCTCCCCACGATGATGCACTAGGCCTAATATAACCCTTATCGCACATCTCTTGCAACCGCGTCTTTAATTCACTCATCTTAGGAGGTGCCATTCTATAGGGTGCCTTAGATATAGGTGCAGTTCTAGAAACTAAGTCTATGGTAAACTCAACAGCTCTAGCAGGCGGCATACCTGAAATTTCACTCGGAAACACATCCATAAACTCATTTACGATTGGAACATCCTCAATATGCACCCCAACCTCTTTACTCACATCTTGCACACTACATAAAAATAACTCACAGCCCTTCTTCATCAATTTCCTTACTTGCATCGTGGAAATAACCCCAAAGTTCTTGGGCTTCCCAAAACTTCTATATGAGGTCAACTTCCCCAAAGGGTTTCTCAACACTACTTTATGAACTTCGCAGTCTATCTTGGCCTTGTAGAAACCTAACCAATCCATCCCCAGAATTACGTCTAGGTCTCCCAGATTAAACTCTATCAAATCAGAAGGAAAAACACAATCTCCTATCTTCAGAGGCAAATCTTTAAACAACTTGGTACACCTTATGGCTTCTCCAGTAGGTATACTAATAGGCTGGTCAATTAGTTCAAAGTCTACTAACCACAAACTTTTAATAACGGGTGACGAATTAAACAAATAGGTCGTTAGATCTCCTTTATAGTCTCTACCAGGGTGGTTGTTATTACACTTCTTACAGTTGTAACTCCTCTCAGACTGGCCCTTATTATTAAAGTCTTGTCCATTTCTTCCTTGGAAATTTCTATTCCCATTTGTATTCCTCTTGATGTTTTTCTGATTTCCTCCAACATTAAAATCCTTTCTTTTCTCACCCACTAAAACATTCTTCTTGTCACGCCTCAACTGAAGACCATAAATATGGGCGGCTCTTCCATGCACCACATCTAAAGATGCAAAAGTCTCACCACCTAACCCCAGTTGGATTTCCTCAGACAAACCTTGCTCAAACCTTTGAGCCTTTAGCTCTTCAGTGGCTACTACCTCAGGTGCAAATCTAGACAATGCTATGAACTTGCTATAATTCTCATAAATGGTCATACGCCCCGTCCTAAGGTTTATGCACCCCTGAGCCCTTTGTTTCCTCATAAAAGCAGGGTAAAATTTTCCTCTTAAAGCATCAATAAAGGAATCCCAATAAAATCCTTCAACACCACTAAATATATTTCCATTTTCTTTCCACCATAAGTCAGCCTCATTTTTAAAATACAATATAGCTTGACCTACACTAGTACAGAATTGTCAATTTGCGTCGTACCTGAGACCCCTATTTGCGTCGGACATTGGTCCGACGGCACAGGTCTCGTCGCAGATGAAGGATACAGGATCTGTGTCGGAAAAGACACGACGCAGTTGATTGACTATTTGCGTCGGACCATGCCCAACGTCTGACGCACATGATGCCTCACCAGCACCAAGCAAAGACCATACAACAGTATATGCGTTGTCATTTGCGTCGCACTCGAACTATGTGCGACGAGATGAGTTGTCATCTGCGTCGCACATAGCTCGAGTGCGACGCAAATGACTCAAATAGTACATTACTCAGCTTCATCCTTCGAAGATTTACAACAACAGCCTAATATCGCTAATAGCTTAAAAATAGAGCTAGAAATTCGAAATTAGAGGCAACATAAACAACATCCATTTTTGTGTCGATGAAGTCAAAATTGTATTACAAACTATGGAAATTAAAACAAATTTATATTGATAATAGATCCAAACCACTAATTACAAAAAAAATAGGAAATGGTGTTTTTACAACACTAATTACAAAAAAATACAAACTACAGAAAATAAAGCAGAGAAATTACAGAAAATAAAACCGAGAAATTACAGACAATAAAACAGAAAAAATTACAAAATTTTCATATTGAATTTTCACATCTTACGCTTCAATCCTTCGCTGCTTCAACCAGTTGCACTCGCCGTTAAAGCTTCAAATCTCTCTATTTTCCGCCATTAAAGCTTCAGATTCTCTCTCCTCGCCATTTTATCTTCTCCATTTTCATCTCTTTTTTGCTGCAACTCTCCGTCGAATTGACTCGCTCGCTGCTTGATGAGATGCGATTATGCGAAAGGTAGATGCGAAAGAGAGATGCGAAAGAGAGATCAAGGTAGATGAGAGGGAGAGAGAGACGGTATCGATTGAATCACAATCACCATCTCCATGAAATGACCAATCACAAGCGGCACCGATTGAATCCTCTTGCCCTAAAGTTGAAAATTTACAAACCCAAACCATTCACCTGAATATCTCTAAGAAAACCCAAACCATTCGCTGAAAATACGAGCGAACGAATGAAATTGGAGAACAAATGAACAGATCTTCGCTTCATTTTATGGGAAAAGGAGAAGATTGGGAGGGAGAGAGGAGATTAAAGAGATTGAAGAAGGGGATGAAGATTGAAGAAGGGGATTAAGATTGAGCGGCGTTTAGGAGAGAGAATGGGAGTTTTAGGTTAGAGGGTGAGAGTGAGAATTTTAGGTTAGAGAGGGATGAGTTGGGCGTGTGAATTAAAAGGTAAGTGGGCTACTGGGTTGATCTGCGTCGGATGGGCTTAGATGGTCCGACGCAAATCCCCTATTATATTCATCTGCGTCTCACGTAGCAAAGCATTCAACGCAAATTGCTTGTGTTCATGTGCGTCGAACATAGCAAGCATCCGACGCACATGATTTTCCCACCATTTACTTTCAGTATTTGCGACGAATGCACTTCAAGTGCGACGCACATGAACGATGATTTGCGTCGCGTGCAACACCCATCCGACGCAAATGATACTTCTGCGTCGGCTCACCAGTTGTACGACGCAAATCAACATTTTTCTACTAGTGCTACTTTACAACTCTAAAATTCTTTTCAAACTCCCTAATCCAACTTTCTAAGAAGGTAGGGTCAGCTTGCCCCTTAAAGTACGGTGGCTTAATCTTAGCTAGTATTTCAAACATGTCCCCAGCAGGATCGGGACGCTCAACTCTTTCTTGAGTTAATTTCTCCTCCAATAGGCGAATAGCAGAAGCTAAATCATTACCGTTGTTGGCCATTCTATTTCGTGACCTTAAATTTAACGTAACTCTACTTTAGGTTTCGATACACAACTACTTGCCATTTACTGTGAAGGCAACATTTGATTTGACCATACAAGATCGCATCAACATACAATTCTCATGAAGTTACTATAACACTAATTAAATTCACACACTATGAATCATAACAATCATATATTCATGCATGAATTAATATTCACATTAATAATCACATAAGGATCAAATGCAATCAATCACAATAATTAAAGAAAATATTCCCCTTTTTGCGTACGAATATATTCTCACTCAACTCAGATAACTGAATAATTACTTTTATTCCTCGAACGATAATAAGATTTTTTTTTTCCAATCCAAAATAGCCAACTTATTCCTCGACAATATAAGGATGCTAAAGAAGGAATTTAAACCATTGTAGCTTAGCTACCTATTCAACTACTAACCTTAGAACATAATAAAATACTCTATGGAGTTACATTATCATTTCTATCCTTATTTTCTTTATACTTTTACGGAGTAAACATTTCATCCTCAAAGTCTCCAGAGTCTTCACTATAATAATAATAATAACCTGGATTCCTAGGTCTAGTAGATCTTCGAATCCTTTTGGGTTGATGTCCATCCTCGTCCAACTTTGAATCACTCACATCGCTCAGAGAAGATCTCCAAGTAACACTATAGATGTCCTTTCAGGTTTGCCTCTAGTACGATCAAACTCCTGAATAGCCTCGTCATTGCTATCAGGAATGCCTACTTTCAAAACACAACACATAATGATCTCTAGGCTGGTGTAACTATCACTGTCAGACTCATAACCTCCATCACTCTCATCATCACTCAACACAAATAGGGTTGTAGTAGCTCTCTACTCTAGTAGTTTCTCTATCAGATATGGCTAGAGATCTATAACAAATAAATATAACTTCTATAAGCAATTGGTACTCTCACTTAGTTTATAATCCCAACAATAAACAATAAACAAGAATAACAACAATATTATGAGGCATAGGAATAACATAAACAATTAGCAGGGAAGAAAAATATAATCATGCTGAACTAACTATTTAATGCAGACATATAATATTTCTATCCAATATGCCCTTCCTATACTACCCATCTCTCACAAAAGAATAAAATAATCAAAATAAATAAATAATTTCGAATTTATAAGGAACCGAAAAAAACGAAATAAAAAAAATTATTAACTATGATAGTTCGAAAATTTCGAACATATAAAAAAATTTCGGACACAATAAAATTTTTCGGAACCTTTTAAAAAAATTAATTCGAATAGAAATAATACTTGAAATCTTGAAAAAGAATTTTCGAAGGTAATTTGAATACAATGAATAAGTAGGAGCTCAATTCTAAGAAATTCATTTTAAGTAAATAGCTAGTTAGGCGCCTAAACACTTAAAGTTGGCACGAAAGGCCAATAAAAACCTAAAGCTCTAATACCACTTTGTAACACCCCGACAATTCTCCCTTTTCTAAAATACCTTTTTAATATAAAATATAGAGAATTATCAAAGTATTATCGCCCGTGTGAAAACGTATCGGCTTATTCAGAATTTTGCAACGGAAAACCTAATAATAAACTTTGTAAATAAAACATAGTCAACTATAAGTCAACTCCAAAAGTCAAACCAACAAAAGTCAAAGTCAACTTAAAACCAACACCAACTACGAAAAGTATAACTCAAAAGTATTATAAATAAACTACACAAGCTCTCCAATCCCGAACCCAATGATGCATCATCTTCAAACCTGTAGATGGACAATGCACTAATGATCCCTAGAGACTGCTCACCAAAATGGGTCATCACATGATCAATAAGGCATAGCCATGATCAACATACACAAAAAAAGTACGTAATCAGCAAAGCTGAGTACTACATATTAAACAAATAAACAATCCTAACATGATACTAATAAATAGTAAGTAGGAATAAACAATAACATAATAACTTGCAGATAACTTTTACTGAACTAAACTTTAACAACATTCTTATTACTTTAAAAGGAATAATCAATGGACCGAGTTGTCTAACTAAAACCAGCCTTCCCTTTGGAAGACGAAATACGGGCGCAACTCTGTATTCCCATGACCTACGATATCGAGGATCCTTTAAAATAAAAATAGGACACGATGATCAATCCAGGTCCCGGGGAAAAGCCATGGGCTACCACCATGTACTCCAACTCCTAATTGTCCAACACTTCAGACGTGCACTAGTCTAAAGCTATTGCTATCCAAGTTTCACTTTACATGATTAACCAGTTATTACTTGTTATGACTCACAAGTAAAACAAACATTATAATCATTCAACAATCATAAACTTCCATTTTTATCTTAGGATTAGATAAGTGATCACACAACTTAACAACCTAAGATTAATTCCAACTTTAATCCAAACTTCCTTTATTTGTTGAACCTAGCCAACAACCAAACTACCTTTCATAGGTATAAAATATCAACTTACCAAATAAGGCCCTCGGTCCTTATAAAGCAGTGAAATACTCAAAAGGGAACAAATGATCAATCATGATCCAAACCAATATATATATATATATACATATATATATATATATATATATATTAATTCCCCCATGTGAATTAATAAAATAAAGTTCCCAACCATATGCTTGCATCACTAGTGGAATAAAGTTCAACCGCTGCGGTCAAAACCAGGCTTACCACTGCGGTTTTTGGCCGCAACGGTTGGACTAGCAGCGGTAGCCAAATTTTAGGCTATGCCGGTCGAAACCGCAGTTAATCGGTTAATCCTGTAGCTCTTCTGCGGTTACGCCCCAAAACCGCAGCGGTAAATGATTAACTGCTGCGGTTTTGGGTGAAAACCGCAGCGGTTAACCACCCCAAAATCCAAATTTTTTTTTTTTTTTTTGTATTTTTTCATTTTTAATCAATACAAAATCAATAATATATATCAATAATCATTTTATTATGCATATTATGCTCAATTGAAGCATAAGTATAAATAATTAGATACATAAAAATATTAACAATTATAATCTAGCCAAGTCTACATATATTACATGGATGTCTGCATTTTTCATCAAGAATTGGAATGATCGGTACTCACATGCTCATCTCGCAACTCGTGCCATTTCCGGAAGTTGCATCACAAGAAAGACAAATTATCTTTCATCGGCACCAATTTTAACATTACCCCATCAATACAAGGCAAAAAAAGCAACAAATTTCACAAAGACCGACAACATTATACATAAAATGACTAGCAAGCTTATTCAAAACATGGCACTAACATTAAAATTAAACAAAGACGGCTTCCCCCACCCCTGCATTGCCCCTCCAAAGGCCTTGCCCCCCCCCCCGCACCGCCCCCACCCCCAAAGACGCCCCCACCACCCACCGCCCGCCCCCACCCCCGCACTCCCCTGCGTAGCCCCCACCCCCAACACTACCCCCACCCCGCCCCTGCGTTGCCCAGTGCCCCCACCCCCACTGCATTCCCCCACCCCCACCGCATTCCCCCACCCCCGCACCTTGCCCCCACCACCCCGCAGGTTCCGCACCCTCCACCCCCACTGCATCGCCCTACCACCCACCTGCACCCCCACCCCCACTTGCCCGCCCCACCCCCCCGCACCGCCACCCACGCCACCGCACCGCCCCCACTACCCACACCGCACTACCCCCACCCCCGCACCGCCCTCCCCCCCTGCGTTGCCCCCCACCCCCAAAGACGCCCCCACCCCTGCGTTGCCCCAAGACTTGCCCCCACCCCTGCGTTGCTCCCCAAAGACCGCCCCCACCCCCCGCACCGCCCCACCACCCACCGCATCGCCCCCCACCCCCTCCCGTACTTGCCCCCACCCCTGCGTTATTATTTAGAAGTTGATAAAATTCAATTATTCCTGATGTGCAGCATTCTCTGGCAACGTTTGGCGATTTTCCTCATCACATAAAGCCACTAAAATAATGATCGGCAAATACAAAAGGAAGATCAAGACATGACAGAAACCAAGACAATCCATAAAGAGATAAATGATTCCATCAAACAAGCAATAAATGATTCTATTTACTTGGACAACAAACTGAATACAGGTTTGATTTGAGGTTCTTATATCAAAGATGCTCTTATTGTATTAAAAGCAAGGAAGTACTAATTACGAATAAGCTTACTATGAAAATATAATGCGAAGTGCCATTGTCTATGTAATCAATGGATAACATTCTACTACACTAACTAGACAATACAAGAGGCATCCATGACAAGTTAGGACCTTGTACTTTAGAGTCTTAAGAGTTCCAAATTAAGTAGGACTAAGATATACCACATTATTCTATAAAAAAGAAGAAGATATGTCACATAATAGCTTTTGTAAGCAGCACAAGCAAGTCTAGGTCCTATGGCTTGGGAGTGCACACACAATTTTTACTAGAAGATTATAAAGTATCTCAGTACATGGCATCTGAAACGCAATTACTGATTTGAGTATTGAGCTATTAACTAATATTCCAATTTTTGAATACAAATTCAAAATTTCATCTCAAACACCTATAATTATGAACTAGAACAATTAATCAAAGGGAAAAGCACTATCATAATACCAATATATGAACCTAATCAATAACTAAAATTGTTCTAATCACAAATGGTGATTCAAAATTGAAGCAGGATTTCTCTAGAGCTTGAATTTGTGTGCCAAATTGCAAAACTAAGTCCAATTCATTAAAGATTGACGAAGTAAACAGGTTAATCAAGATGATCCAACCACTAACCAGAATGAAATACAAACATTCACCCTCACAAATCAATTTTAACTTACATTGTAAAACAAAATGTAACTTACATTGTAAAACAAAATGCCGACATGCACAAACAACAGAAACAACATCGCAATGCCTAAAAATGTACCTTACGAGCTGCTAATTTTGACTGATTTTCACTCTTAGCTCCAGTGCAAACCTATGTTGATCAGGTAACCAGAAACAATGAGCAAGCATCAATGCATATTGAGCCATAGAAACTCAACAAAAATGAGCAATACTAAAGTGTAAGAAGTTCAAACAGCACTAATTGAATTTTAAACTTAATGCTCAAAGAATAGAAAGATAGACATGTTGGCAGTGAGTAGCTAGTCTATATAACAACCCAGGGCATGCATTGTTATAAAACAACAATACAAACATTTGTAGTGGTCGAAAAAAAGAAATATTGGACTGCAAGCTCCTGGAACGTCCTAGAAAGAAATAACAAACTAAATGGGAAATTGGACAGAGAACTACAATGTGGGGCACAGGACAACAAGCATTGGTCAGTTTTGTAGCTTACCTAAGCACTAGTCGCGATACGAGCTCCAGCTTCCTCTGCAGCATGGTTAATGGATAAGGATACAGAGCCCATTTCCCCTTCGATATACCTGCAAATACAGTATAAAACATAATTGGCAGAAATACATCTCCTCATGGCCAAGATGATTAAATTTGCTTAACATCTAAAGCAAGAACTAAGAAGACAAAGGTTCCCACAAATTAAGCTTCCACCGCTCTTGCAAATCATTGGTCATATCATAAAACATTACAAGAACCAGATTCCGTGACGCTACTTCATGCAAATATATCCAGAGTATAGGCTTTTGATGTGAGGATGATAATAGTTACTTGAACGAAGTAGTCGCCTCAATCCCTCAATTACGTACCTAAGAGAAATGCGAGCCGGTACCGACGGAGTAGTCGCCTCCAAAAATCGATCCTATGCAGAAAACCAAGAGACACACAGGGCACTCTCTTCGACCATTGTAACCAAAAGACACAGCTACTCTTATCGGCAATTGACCAGAACGACATAACTTCCTTAAATCATAGGCAAATGTCTCATACTTTCCATTTATTTTAACCTATATTCATGACTTTACAACTGATTTTAGACTCAACAATATCATTTAAACAGCAAAAACCAAGAGCAACCACAACAGCCAAGAGGAGCAACTACTACAGTAGTAACAACAACCATAATAGAACAACAACAACAACTAACAACAACAACCATAATAGAACAACAACAACAACTAACAACAACAACCAACAACAACAACAATATAACACAGCAACAATAACCCCAACAACTACAACTCATTAACAAGGGCAGCAATAACAACAAGAGAACAACAACAACCAACAACTCTCAACTAGCGGGAAAGTACCTCCGTTACTTTGCGAACCACCAACCAAGTGAGAAATCGGTATAAAAAAAAAGCCTTAACGTAAAGCAACCCCGTCGCTAATCTAAAGCCTTTATAATCACTACTAATGAATCATCCCTCTTAATTTAGTTTTACAAGTACAAATTACTCCTCAACCATCATCATCAATGCTCATCTAAGCACCCAAACCATATTTAAATTAGGTAAAAACCCGAAATCAGCTTCCTACAAGCACCCAAACCATATTTAAATTAGGTAAAAACTCAAACCATCATCATCAATGCTCATCTAAGCACCCACTCGCACCGCCCCAACCCCCCGCACCGCCCCCACCCACCGCACCGCCCCCACCCCTTGCGTTGCCCCCCCCCCCCCGCACCGCCACCCACCCCCACTCGTTGTTCCCGTGCTAACGATTGTTTTTAAGGACAATTAATGCATCGATATATCCATTTCAACAAAAGCTCGGTGGGCGTAACTTCTACCATTTCTAGCTGCTAATTATGGCAATTTGAAAGCAGCAACAGCAACCGAACATAGCACTTTTTTCTTTTATTTATTTATGCAGAAAATTAACCTCAGCACAGTGGAATTTTAAGAAAGGAGACAAAGAGGTAAATCAAGAGCATTAATTTATCATGGCTTTACAATTAACCAATTAGAAGCAAATCTAAACCCTATTAAATCAAACAAATAACCCTTAATCATCAATTTCACATTAAAATCAATGAAATTAATCAAATTTCACATAAAATCACCTTAAAAAATCTAGAATTTCTCAAAGGAGAAGGGGCTGGAGGTGGTTTGGTGTGCGATCTTCTTCGAGAAGCTTCTGCACCGCATCGGCGTCGTTTCGAGAAGCTTTCTCCTTCTCCTTTCTTCGCCTGATCTGGTGGCTATTCGTGGCAGTTCGTGGATCAGAGAGAGAGAAGCGACAACGATGAGAGAGAGAGTTGTTTCCTATCTCACGAATCGTAGTGGTGGTTCAGAGAAATAAAAGGGAGGAGTGGTGGGTGATTTGTGGGTGATTCGTGAGGGTTGAGGAGAGAAGTGCGGGGATGAGAGAGGGAGAAAAAATCGGTTGGGGTTCAAGATCAGATATGGGCTTTCTTCGTTTAGTGGACTTCATCTCCGTGTCTTATTAACCGCTGCGGTTCGGTTAATAGAGAACCACAGCGGTTTTCTGAGAACCGCAGCGGTTTATGTTCCTAATTTTCCCACCCAAAATTTCGAGGATTTACCGCTACGGTTCTCTTAAGGACCGCAGCGGCTGTGTTGTGACATATAGCTTTTTTTTCCACTAGTGCATCAATCTTTCATACAAACATAATGTAAATCTCATACTCAACATGTTTACACAACGGCATAAAACATGCAAATCCAACATAATAGAAATCATATATGAACTCAACATAGTTCCTATACATGATACTACATAATTCTTATCCTTAAAATCATGATACTAATCCAATCAACACATAGGTATGTACGTACCTTGTGTAGACAAAATTCGAGGCTACTTTAACAAGCTTAAAAGTCGCCTAAAGAATATTCTCCGCCTAGAACAACCAATATAAATCCAAAATCAATCCTTTATGAATTTTCAGCAATAATAAAATACTTTAAACTCTTCTCAAAAGATTTTTCCCATCATTAAAACCTAAGTATTAAAGCCTCCTAGTATAGTACAACTATACTAGTTGTCAAAAACTCTCAAAACTCATGTTTTAAAATCATAAAACTCCATATTAATACTCCTTCTAAATTTCGAGCAATATATTATATATTAAAACTCTCTTAAAACTTTTTTAAACATAGTTATAATCATAAAAATAACCAATTTCATAAACTGTAATAGTCTACTATGATTTCCAACCTTTAAAACCCTAAAAATTCATGCTTTGAATTGTTATTGTGATCATTTAGTTGGAAATATTTGAAAGTGTAATCTGAATCTTTATGAGTATAATTACATTCGAAAACGTGTGTTTTAATGATCAAAGCTAAGTTGCCTATATATTGAGTTTTATAAGTTGAATCTGCAAATACTATTGTGATAAGGTTGTTTGAATTAGATTTCACATTATTTGCTACATTAATAATTATAGATTCGATATATATATTGATTTCATGGATGATGGATTATGAGTTGTTAAATTGGTATGTGTTACTAATGTATGTATCATTTTCGAAATTAAGTTGGTTGAGCGAACTTTGTGTTATGTGACCTAAATATAAGGACTGAAAGCTCATGGATTTTGGGTACATTTTTAGTGAAATATTATTGAAGAGATTTCAGATATAATAACCCACAGGTCCAGGATTGTGTAAAAAGTTATGTTTCCGTTGCAAGATAATGTAATTTGAGGTTAATTAAGTGTTGATTGTGATTAGTGAATGTTAAGTGTGATTAGCTAGTAGCTCGGAAGTGCGGGCTGTTACAGGTGGTATCAGAGCATGGTTGTTTTAGAGTTGTCGTGATCTTCATATCATGGCATATGAGTTTAAGATAGATTTATGGGATTGTTAAGTATGGATTTGGGTTATCAGTTGGTTAAAAATTGAGGAATTGAGATTGAGATATCAAAGGTTAAGTATTGAGAATGAAAATTTGAAAAAGTGCAAAATTCAATTGGGGTTCTAGCTTTGAGTGTGAGTTATTATTGGAGAAAGATCGAATTATATTGATTGAGATTATGGAGAATTTGGATTCGAAATTATTAATTATTTGTTTGAGAAGCAAATCTTTCGAGGTATTAGAGTTAAGCTAAGAAATGAAGTCATATTATTTTCATTAAAAATATTCTATGTGAACTTATTCGTTTTCAGATGTTCAAAAGTTTTACGTTTTCAAATTTCGAGGACGAAATTTATTTTAAGGGTGGTAGTATGTAATAGCCCATGTTTTTAAGCCGGTTTATTAGAGGCTTGTTATATAGCTTAGCTTACTATGATATTTTTGGTATAAATTGGATGAATTTTAATGTTCTTAGATAAAAGGAAAAAACAATGTTATATTGTAAAATGATATTTGCTTATATGGCTTTATGATTTATATTTTGATTTTAGAAAAGAAAGAAAAGAAAGTCTATTCTCTCTCTTCGTGTCTCAACCAAAGAAAGCCATAATTCTTCCTCATCTTCGTGTCTTTTGGAGATTCAGCCAACCCATAGCATGAAGTGTCTCATTCTCCATCAATTAACATGCTCTTTTAATCTCTCAACCCTCAACTTATATCATTTGCTCGGTAATTACTATTTGAAGTTATTGAAGACCCAAAACCCTTAAGTTTTCTCTCTCCTCTATTTTTTCGACAATCTGTTGCCTCAATTATCTACAGCATGCAATTCAGTTTTGTTCTTTGTTTCTGCATGAAAGTTGTAGATCTCTTCGAGTTATTGAATTTAGGCTCAAAAATTTCTTCAATCGGAGTTCGGAGCTATGAGTTATGCCCTTTGCAAGTTTGGTGTTGCTGCTGAACTTTTTGATGCGTTGCTGCTGCGTGTTCTTTCGTGCTACAGTGCTGCTGCGTGTGTGTGTGTGATTGATGCATAGTTGTTGTTGGTGCTTGCAACCATCATCTCCTTCATCTTTTTTATGAAGGTATAAGTATAAGCTCTCTTCCTCCTCTTTTCAATTCCAAGAATTCAAATCCCTCTTGAAATGGATTTTATTTCAATTTCTGATTTCACAAATAAATTGAGTTCTTAATCTTGCTTTTGATATGCAAAAATCAGTTTGTGGTATAGTTTGTTAAACTTAAAGATTGAATCTTCCCTTTTTATTTAATGGATTGGAGCTTATAGTATGAATTGATCCTTCTTAAGTAAGATTATAAAATCTGATTTATATAAATTATGTTGTTTGATTATATTCTCTATAAATTAGAATGGGGAATTATAGTTATCATGCGAGATAGAATTTGTGAGTTGGTTAGTCAAATAGTTTGTATATAAAGGTTTGTGGTTAGTTCATGAAAGAATTTAGAAAGTATAAGAAGTTAGTTTTCTTATCTGAAATGTAGTGAGAAAGGTTGCTAATTGTTGTTGTTGTTGTTGAGGTGAATCATTGTGGAATTCAAGCTCATTTGAGCGAAAATAATGGATTATTAGAATCAATTTCGGGGCTTGAGCAATATTTGAAGATTAAGTAAAGGTACACATTGTCCTTCCACTTTCCAATTTGGAATTGATGTTTTACATGAATTTCATGATTTACGTAAAGTAAATGAACATTTGACTCAAGCTTGTTATGTTATTGTGATCATTAAGTTGGAAAATATTTGAAAGTGTAATTTGAACCTTCATGGTATAATTGCATTCGAAAACGTGTGTTTTAATGATCAAAGCTAAGTTGCCTATATATTGAGTTTTATAAGTTTAATCTACAATTACTATTGTGATAAGGTTATTTTGAATTAGTCTTGACAATATTTGCTACATTAATGATTATAGATTTTATATTTATATTGATTTCATGGATGCTGGATTATGAGTTCTTAAATTGGTATGTTTTACTAATGTATATATCGTTTATGAAATTAAGTTGATTGAGCACACTTTGTGTTAAGTGACCTAAATATAAGGACTGAAAGCTCATGGATTTCGGGTACATTTTTAGTGAAATATTATGGAAGAATTTTCAGATATATGGACTTTACAAGATCTTTTATTTGCTTTAAGTCAATAAGATTTTTGGAATGTTATCTTTCTTAAGCGATCTCTAATCTAAAGATTTGCATACTGATTTCACAAATACAATTAGGAACCTTAGTGAAGGAGATTATCAGAAGTACTAGTATAATACATAAGGTCGTATCTCGAGGACATATTGTTAAAAGTTAAGTTATTTAAATTAGAAGATAATCGCCGAAAAAAAAATCTTTTGAGGAATTATCTCTTATTGAATTGGAAATCTATGTTGGAATGTATGCGAGATGAATTAATTGATTGAGAAATTCTATTTTAAGAATACGAAGTGTGATACGAGAATGTTGGGTTGGTAAATAAAGTTGTGATTCGGAAGTGAGTACAAAATGTATCCGTTAATGGGTTAGTAAACCGATATGGTTATGATGCGGGCGTTTGAGGAGTCAAAGATAGTTGTTACGTGAGAACGTTAAAACCTGGAAATTAAGAGAATCGAGGTAAGTTTCGGAGTTTAACGTCAACTAATGGGTTACTAGGATTATTACTAAAACTTCAAAGGTATTAAAGACAATGAACTCATTGAGGACATATCAGGGATCAATGGACCTCGAAGATTGGGAAATAGGATTGGAGATATGAATGACATATTAGTGGTATAAGAGATCGAAATCTAAGAGATGGTTAGAAATAGTTGTGTCAATACTAAATGGGAACTCTTTTGTATGAGTTGTGAGAAGTTATATGGTAGAACTATAGAACCTATGGTTGGATTGTTAGAAATTATATTTAGAAGATCTAGTATGAGAAACTTACATATGCTCTGAACGACAATATGCTTATTCTTAAATGAATTTTAAGGAGATAACAGTATTTCGAGATTTTAGGATTTTGCATATTGTTAATCATTTTAGAATTGTTTAATGGAACTTGGGGTGTCAAAACGTATTTAAAAGATATGAATTAATGTGTAAGTTGAGTAAAAGCATTTGAGCCTTATGATTTCAGTATAAGTATCTAAGTATAAGTATTTCAGTATAAGTATTTAAGTATAAGTATTTAAGAATAAGTATTTCAGTATAAGTATTTCAGTATAAGTATTTAAGTATAAGTATTTCAGTATAAGTATTTGAGTATAAGTATATCAATACAAGTATTGAGTCTAAGTAATTATGTATGAATATAAGTTTTGTTTTATAAGGAGAAGTAGTTGCGTAAGCAGTGATGAACAACATTCATAGAGCGGGTATTGCTCATTATGTGTTAGAGCGGGTATTGCTCCGGAGCGGGTATTGCTCGTTATGTAGGGTCATGACCTAAAAGTCTTGCGAGCGGAATATAAGAAAGGTTGGGAGACGTCCCTCAAAAGTCTGGAGACGTGGTTTACCCCTCTCCATTCGTTTTCCTTCCATGAGTAAATATTTTGATGCTAAAGTATTGAGAAAATTTTGAGTTATGTTTGATAATGATGCTGATATAGCAAGATAATTTATGGAAAGCTTTTGGAAAGTTACTCAGTATATTCTTTGACATATTACGTTTGCATCCTTGGTATCTATAGAGGAATATTGTTGTATTTTGAGCAAGTATAAAATGTTTGAGAAGTATCAATATATTGGTTATGCAGAATCTTTGATGAAAATATATACTTTTGTGATTTTGTTTTAAGTACATTGATCCATGAGATATAAAAGTTCACATGTTAAGGTAATTTCTTTATTACGCATTTATTCTCTATAAAATCACACTCAACAACTCGAATGTGTTTTAAGCCACCAAAAAGAATTTCTGGTTGGACAGTGTGTACTCAGTTTCGCTGCTTTTGTTCTTGGAACCTGTACTGGTGGGGGCAGCGTTCAATGCTAATGATTTTTGCAGAGAATGTGGAATCTAGATCCGGTGTGGTTTAAGGATCATGGTATTATAAAAGATGTTTTTCGGATGAGCTATGGTGGAGATTATATAGTGTTATAGGAAAGAATGTTATGGTGTTTTAATGTATTATATCGGAGATTCGATTGATCAATTCATGTAATTGTATTTCTATTTTGGGATATTGTTGTGGGCCCATAACCCACAGGTCCAGGATCGTGTAAAAGGTTATGTTTTCGCTGCAAGATAATGTAATTTGAGGTTAATTAAGTGTTTATTGTGATTAGTGAATGTTAAGTGTGATTAGCTAGCAGCTCGAAAGTGCGGACTGTTACAGGAGTTTAAGAAACAATTTACGAGATGTGCTTTGCATTTCTAAGGAAGTTAGTGAGTTGAAATAAAACCTTGATTCTAAATTTGTATCTGATTTTCATCAAAGGCATGTGATGTTAGTAATATGTTGGTAAAACTAAGGAGAAGCAAGTTGGATGATCTTGCATTAAAGTTATCATGTGAGTTAGAAAATGTGAGTTGATTAGTGAAATAGTTTGTGTATAGAGGTTTGTGGTTAGTTCATGAGAGAAATTAGAAAGAATAAGAGGTTTGTGGTTAGTTCATAATAAGAAATTAGAAACGGTATATTTATGAAATATGATTTGAGTATGATAATGAGAAAATAATTTCGTATATGTTTTATCTGGCTTGGCTCAGGAACTGAGATGAAAAGTGGGCAAGGTACAGGTGGAGAAAAAAGATTCAGATATATGTTCAGTTGAGACCAGAGAAGGTCGAATATTCTGTTATGATACGTTACGTTATATTATGTCAAAGCCTCGTACTTGCCGCCGATTTGTATTAGGTGATCGAGCTATGCCAACTATATATTTTAAAGGATGAATTATTTCCGAATAATTACCAAGCTTGATTAATGTATGAAAAACGTTTGCGAACCAAAACCGTTTTGACGGGCTGAAGTGAAGTTACTAAGCTTTCCGCTCATTTTAGTTTTGTTTTAGTTTTGTATTTTCTTCTGTAATTTACAGTTTCGTGTTGGAAGCTCGAAGTGGATCTTAAGCGAGAGTTTTGTTATCAAGTTATAATTATTAATGATTCAGAAGTTGTATTTAGAGTATGAAATTGATAATATTTAAGTGCTTATTTAGGAATAAAGTCTTCTATTGTTTTAGAGAATCGAGTATTGTGTTCTGCAATCTGATATTTGGCTTTGAGGTTATTATGTTGTGGGCCCTGACCCACAGGTCCAGGATCGTTTTATGGGTGTTTGTTTCCGCTGCGAATAAATGTAAATTCGAGGTTATTAAGTATTAATTGAGATTTGTGTATGTTAAATGTGATTAGCTAAGCGGTCTCGGAAGTGCGGCATTACATGTGGTATCGAGCATATTTAAGTTCCTCATACTGGATCCTCCAAATATAATTTCTAACAATCCAACCATAGGTTCTATAGTTCTACCATATAACTTCCCAATCATGACTAAGTTCATATTCAATACATCAACTCCGAATTGCGAGAATAGTAGGCGTTTCCAACTTCATTTCATTAGTATTTCGTATTTTTATACCCACTTGTTGTAATACTATCAATAACTGTCATAGCTCACAAATATCTTACTCCGAATTATATGTCATGATCCCATACTCAACGACCCAAATATAGTTAATCATCCCAATATTTAACTCAATGTTCTGATTAATCTTAAATTTATAATTCCTTTGTAATCAAGTCACAATTTTAATTAACCCCTAAGTGCTCCAGAATGGCAGATTACATCCTCCTTACTTCCAATTCTTTAGTCTTATCCTTCACATTAGAAAATTAATCTGTTAACCTCTATAACTTATCCCATTCCAATATTTATAAGAAAACATTCCCCAACTCGGATAGTGTCACACCCATAAGATATAACTTCTTGTAACTCAAACAAAAGAGTTCCCATTTACTATTGACACAACTATTTCGAACCATCTCTTAGATTTCGATCCCTTATACCACTAATTTGCCATTCGCATCTCCAATCTTATTTCCCAATAATCGAGGTACATTGATCCCTGAAGTGTCCCCAATGAGTTTATTGTCTTTAATACCCTTGAAGTTTTAGTAATAATCCTAGTAAACCATTAGTTGACTTTAAACTCCGAAACTTACCTCTAATTCTCTTAATTTTGATTCCTCAAACACCCGCATCATAACCATATCACCATGCATTTCTAATCAATAATTCACTTTGGGAGAGCATATTATATATATATAACATACCTCTTAACACTCGATACCCGATTTCATATTATCATTTGAGCACAATATTATTCGAATTATACTTCCTAATAATATTTTATATCTCTCCTCCCCAATATACTTATTTACTCCCCTCATCCTTAAGACCCATGAACTTCTCATATCGCCTTTACTAACTCATTAATGATAGATTTTGTACTCACTTCCGAATCATAACTTTATTAACCAACCCAACATTCTCGTATCACACTTCGTATTCTTAAAATAGAATTTCTCAATCAATTAATTTCATCTCGCATACATTCTAACATAGATCTCCAAATCAATAAGACATAATTACTCCAAAGATTTATTCAGCGGTTATCTTCTAATTTATAGTATTTTTGAAATCAGTATGCAAATCTGTATATTAGAGATCGCTTAAGGAAAATAACATTTCTAAAATCTTATTGACTTATAGCAAATAAAAGATCTTGTAAAGTCCATATATCTGAAATCTCTTCAATAATATTTCACTAAAAATGTACCCGAAATCCATGAGCTTTCAGTCCTTTTATTTAGGTCACATAACACAAAGTTTGCTCAACCAACTTAATTTCGAAAATGATACATACATTAGTAACACATACCAATTTAACAACTCATAATCCAGCATCCATGAAATCAATATATATATCGAAGCTATAATTATTAATGTAGCAAATAATGTCAAGTCTAATTCAAACAACCTTATCATAATAGTATTTGCAGATTCAACTTATAAAACTCAATATATAGGCAACTTAGCTTTGATCATTAAAACACACGTTTTCGAATGTAATTATACTCATAAAGATTCAGATTACACTTTCAAACATTTCCAACTTAATGATCACAATAACATAACAAGCTTGAGTCAAATGTTCATTTACTTTACGTGAATCATAAAATTCATATAAAACATCAATTCCAAATTGGAAATTGGCAGGATAATGTGTACCTTTTCTATTCTCCAAATAACGCTCGATTCCATAATAATCTTCAAGAGTCCGATATCTCCAAATTTCATGATCAATCTCCACTAGTCCATTATCCTTGCATATTAGATAACACTTAAATTCCACAGTGATTCACCTCACAAGATCAACAATAATACCAAATGATTGATACTCCGTTCACTAGTAAATAAACCAATTTGCTTATCTTTCCTCAATCATACATTATTTACTATCTCAAATTTTTAAGGAAACGGATAAACCTTATAATTGGTTTGCAATTGAGGTAACCTTTATGTCCACTAAAATAAATTTACATAAATTTAGTCCAGTTGCTATGAGCTAATCTGTTTTATATAATGTTTCTTGACAAGTTAAACATGTATTTTCGATTTGTAATCTAAGTAAATCAAAAATAATTTGTAATGACCCGCTCCAAATAGCAAACTTAATTAAGACCTAATTCCCGATAATTACAAAGTTAAGCTGCTAATTAAAAAGAGATGATAGGGCGGATTTCCGCACCTTCCCTGCTAGGGAAAATTAGGAAATCCCATAGTATCCAAGCTTATTATGAAAATAAGTTATAATAACTTAGTTATTACAATATGTTTTGAGTACTTAGATTACAAATCGAAAATACATGTTTAACTTGTCAAGAAACATTATATAAAATAGATTATCTCATAGCAGCGGACTAAACTCATTTATCATGACTTTCACATTCGCACACATGAGCTAACTCGAACATTCTCTCTAATCCTGCAAAACAGATGAATCTGCCTCCACCAGGACAGGTTCATAGAACAAAACAGTCGGCTTATCTTTGGTACACAAGTCCCACCGATTCCAAAATAATAAGGTGGCTAAAATTACGCAATCGTTTCTTATACTCAAAGCATAAACTTATAATTTTTGAGATACTTTTATTCTTATTCAGAAATACGTTAATACTTACTCAGAAATATGTTGGTTCTTTCCTGTAAACTTCCATAGAAATACTTTTGCATATACTGGAGGAATTTCCAAGAATTATCTCAAGATATCACACGTCATTCTCCATATATAACACAAAAATAATAATCTTAAACTTATCACAAAACATAGCATAACTCCAGGGAAGGAACACGAATGGAGAGGGCTAAGCCATATCTCCAGATTTTTGAGGGACGTCTCCCCACCTTTTCATATTCTACTTCAAGACTTTTAATTAGTTCATGACCCAACATAACGAAGCAATACCCGCTCCGGAGCAATACCCGCTCTAAATACTTAATGAGCAAACCCGCTCTGCAAATGTTGTTCACTTCCCCTTATAAAACAAAACTTATAATCAAACAAAAAATATTTATACTCAACACTTATAGTGAAATACTTATCTTCAAATACTTATACTTAAATACTTATACTGAAATACTTATACTTTTATAACTGTACTCAAATAACTTACTTAAATACTTATTCATAATCTTTATCTCAACCATCATAACAAACTTTAACTTATCAAAACAAGTTTCGTAAAACAAGCTTGCTATGTCAAGTTCCACTGTTTTTGGAAAAGTGACTTAACAATCAGGCCTCGAAAGGATGTTTAGATTAGTTGAGGTGATTGAAGGTAGTGTTTATCATGACAAGGCAGCATGTAAAGGTTTTATAGAAAGGCTCTTAAATATATGGAAAGGTTATATCACACAAGCTAAGTAAACATATGTCAATTTTATGGTTTTCGGTTTTGTGTTAAAGGATAGCGGTTTTTTTATGTAAAAATCACTTGTAACTCTTGTATTTAGCCAAATTTTTGGTTTTCAACTTATTATATGAATAGGGCAGTAGGTTTCCATCACTCAAAAGCACTTTAAGAACCAAAGGAATAAGGGTTTATTAACTCAGAAAGTAGCTAAACGAAAATCGGGTTTCAAGTGTTCTTTACTTCTCAAACGGAGGGTGTACATGGCATATGATGGGGAAAACGAAACAAATTTTTATATAATAATGAAGATATAAACTTTCCAGGAGTATATCATGAAATATCATCATCATTTGAGGCATTTAATCAAGGTACAACCAAGGTAGCATCAAGGTTCGATCGGTTTTAGAGGAACTTGACATGCAAAGATTTATATCTCGGAAATCATTACCAAAAATTTATATGCAATACTTTGAAATCAACTACTTCCAACTTAGCTACAAATCAGTAGGTTTTCATCACAAAATATGGCCGAACATCCCACAATTTCCACAAAACAAATGATACACAAACAAACTAAGAAAGTATGGTTTGAAGGGTGGTCCTTGTGTACCTTACTCCGGTGTTTAGGAATCAAATATCCTTAAACAACTTTTAGATCTTCTCTAAAAACTCCATAAGACCTTAAATAAAACATTCATAACTTAAAATTCAGCATTTAACCCAAAGTAATCAAGTTTCAATCTTATAAACCTCATAAGTGTTGTAATTCAGCAACATCTCACCTTCATTGACTTTCTTTGATGCTATTGATGTGAAACCTCAAAACTATCGATTGCCCACTATGAATAACAACATGAAGAACCTAGGGAAGCAATTGCATGTAAGATTTGAAGCAAGAATTCAAAGGAAACAAGCTGCCAAAGTGCAGCCACAAACTCGTCAGAAATGGCGTGAGGAAGGAGGAGAGAATGTGATGTATTTATGTGGTGTTTTTGTGAAATAAATCTGATGAAATGAATTAGGGGGCTTGGTCACATATATATTGAGAATGGGTAATGGCAAACTCGTGATTTTGGTTTAGTAATGAGGGTAAAATTGTCTTTTCACAGCTTAGGAGCATTCCAGAATCTTATGGTTTTACTTAATCCTTAACCTTCTGTAATTAAGCTCTAATCCTTCATTATACTTAAAATAAATCCTCAAAATATGTCTTATAACTTAATAAAGATATTTTGGCTCATTTAGCCCTGAAATCTTTTTTACAGAGTATCTCAAACACAATACAAATAATAGCTCAAAGTCTCAAAATTTTAGAACAATGCTCAACGTTATTAACGTAATTCGTTAATAACTTATCTTAACTCATAATTTTCATTCATAAACACATAATAACATATAGTATTTAGATTCACAAACAACCTTCACAAAAGGACTATTCACAATTTTCTTATTCCTCAAAGACGGAATTGATTAAGTATTGATTAGTATGTTAACATATCTCGTTTATCTTAATGATATCGTCTTAAAAAAGTGAGGCTATTACACTCTACCTCCCTTAAAGAAGTTTCGTCCCGAAAATTATATCGTACCTTTGAATACTGAGGATACTGATCTCGTGTATCTAATTTGTTCTCACATGTTGCTCTTCCTGTTCCACGGTTGGTTCTTAGTCCCTTGACTAAAGTAATGTCGGCCTAGTAACACTTTTCTTTTTATCAATAGTCTTAATGTAACTTTACTTAATTATTAATTACACCGATTCATATCTCCAAAACTCATAACCCAAAGTTTCAAAACTTTTATAACATATACCCAAATCTCTTAAGGTAACAATATATATCATACAACTAATTCCAGTAATCCAGAGGAGAACATGAATTACAAATCCATTAACAGATTTGATTGGTCATAACCATTTAGTGCAACAAATCGCAGAACTTAAGTTTGTTCTCTTTAAGTCACTTAAAAGGGAACAATCCATATTGAGCATATCGGAATTCATGTTGCTTTAAAATCACTCTCATAACGCTTATATGATGGCAATTAACAACCAAATGTGACAATCATAATTATGACAAACACCTCTCAGAGTATTCGTAAATTAACCATAATAGTTCTTGAAACAAAGGTTAAATACCTATAATCTGAACTATCTCCATTTCTTTTTCCTCGAATTTCTCGCACTCGCTTCTTAGTTTCATGATCTTACCGGCCTTATGGGAATTCCAGGCTCACGTCATCCCAACAAATAAGTGTTCAACCTTTATCTCTACACAGAGCTTTATACGAAGTTGTACTCGATTGGTAGCTTTTGCTATAGAAGAATTTCGTCCACGCTAATTTACCTCTCCATGAACCCTTAAATTCCAATACATAAGTTTACAACATATCTTTCAACATTTGATAAAACACCCTATTTGCTCATGCCACTTCTCCCCTCAAACTTCCCTTTTTGGCAATTTAAGTATTATGCGACATATTGCGGCACATCTTGCTTCAACTCTCTGCATCAAGAATACCTCTTTATATCCTGAATCATCACGCCCCTTTAATGATGAACTGAGTACACCCTGCTAAGCGCCTCCCTCATAATCCTGTTTTTTTTTCAGCTTTGAATTATCGGTACACCCACTTTCCTATGGATATGTAGGCTTCCACAATCATATACATGGAAATCCGTTATCTCGTTTTCTCTATCTTTGACCTTAGTTCCTTGATAAACTTAATTTACACTTACTTAACTCAAGTTTTCTCAAAAGGAATACTTTTATCACAAAACATTTTGTTCTCCTTGTATATTTCCTTCCTTACTTACATTCAACTCCAATTGCATTACTCTTTATATAACTCCTATAATAATGAAATGATGACATCATTTCCCTGCTGAGGTTTTCTTGTTCAAAGCATCTACTACCCCATTTGTCTTCCCCGGCGGTACTAAATGTCTACATCATAATCCTTGGGCAAATCTAGCTACCTTCGCTATCTAACTTTCATCTCTTCCTAAATAAAGATATACCTTAAGTTTTGATGATTAGTATACACTTTTCTGGTTATTTAATTTAATAAAATCTTTAAGGCAAATTCCTTAGCTTCCATTCCAGATCATGCTCAAAGTAATTTTCTTATGGCTTTAACTACCTAGAGGCTCAGACCGTCGTTCACTGAATCAAAGTTTGAAGTAATAAATTAAAATAATATAATTAGTTTGAGAGAGAACTGAACGCTAGTGGATCGCAACCCACTTCCTATGGTAATGTCGGATCGCAACCTCCGGCATGCCCCTATGGGTTACGTTCCCTACTGCCTGTGTCTAAGAATGGCCATACTCCCGATGCGGTGTAGGATTCCGTCCTCACCGACCTCTCGGACGACAACAAAACCAAGGTATACCTAGGATTCCGTCCTATGGTTTGCATGTTCTTCACCTTGGGATTCCGTCCCTCTGGATATCTTACTCTCAAACAAAAACAATACTTAAATAATACTCATAATCATCAACAAATCATTATCAACTCAAGCGGATGCCCTTAAGGCCTTACACCAAATCAGCAGAAATCTAGGATCGCAACCCAAGAATTTCAATTAAAAAAAACACTCTTCTCAAATAATAATAATAAATAATACTAATAAAAATCATTTCGCCCAACTAAAAAGAATAAAACTTCTTTAAAACATAATTATACACCAAATACACAGTATAATCAGATACTCCAACTACTACACTCTCGTTGTCTGAGTTTGGGTACAAGGTTAATTACAACGTTAGTTATAATACCCCCGGTACATAACTCTTGGCGTAACGGTACTAAAGATAGTATTATTCTCCCTCGAGTACTGAAACGTCGACAACTTAGATATTGATTTATAAAACCACAACATTATCATAACCCCTACTTGATACAAACAACCCAATCCATCTTAATATAATTAAATCAATCATGTCATATACTTATGTAAATAGCACCTCATGAAAACATGGTCACGGTAATAACTTATCAAAATTGCTAAGTAGAAAATGACATAAACTAAAACATAGCTTAACTAAAGATAATAATGTAAAATTCACAACAAGAAGGTCAAAACCAATCGCTAGAACTAATCTCGAAGGTACAACAAAACTTCTACAAAGTTCATGAGGTGAACCAGCATGTGTTTATAGTATAACACGCTAGAAGACAAAAATGAAAAACAAAGCATGCTTCAACACTCTACTACACTACCATGTAATACGCACAAAGTTAGAGGAAAGAGAATAGTACAACATCTCCAAAACCAGAAAACTAAAGGAAGAAGAAACAAGAACTAGCAGTAGCAGGAGTGGTTTGGTGGCAACAACCCATTGCACAAACTACAAACTCATATCAGATTACATCATGCCATGATAACAATATAATCTCTCAAGTCTCATAATACAAGTATAATAAGTTGCACGCCATACATGAACCCAAGAACATGAACAAACTATACTCTAAAATAACATCCATAACTTACAATTCACGGTTATATATAATCATATTTATCAAACTACAACACCCAAAATAAACACATAATCATATAATTTATGAAAACACTTTAAAAACAAACATGTAACATGAAACTTAATCCCACCCAAATTCCTATAATCATACTAACCCAAACTTAATCATTAAAACAAATATAATTCCTACACGAATTCTAATCGCTCTAGGAAAACCGTTAGTTACCTTTGAAGACCTCCAATTGCTTGCATTCTTCTTCTTGAACATCATAAATTCCTCTATGTGCTGCTCTGCTCCGATCACGATTCCCGGCAATTGAAAGCTCAGATTCAAAATCCCTCCGGTTATAATGAAGTATCAGATGTCCTAAACATTCTGTCCAAATTTTAGAACGATCTAACGGTTAGATCTCCAGTGATAGCCATTTTCGTGAAGGCGTGACAGGAAAAATGGGATGAGCTTTTCTATTCTCTCTCTTTAAATGGCGTGAACAAGGGGGGTTACAAACTGAAAATATGGACGGTTTACAGCCACCAAAGTGAGGATTAAAAGGGGTTATAAACTTAAATGATGAGATTTCAAAATGGGCAATAAGGGGTAATTAAGGTGGGGGGTTACAAAAGGATTAGAAGGTGGTCAAAAAGCCTCTCCAGTGCTTCAAATCTCTGATTTTGTGGACAGCTTTTAGGAATAAAAAAACTTCACCTTAAAAAGTCGTGAAACGGTCCAAAACGCATAAAACCGAATAAATAAAAATACTAGATCAAACACGCATTTTTAAATAGTAGAAAATATATAATTTCTAATCCAATAAATTTTTGGTTTAATTTTTGGGGAATTGACCAGGTTAAACTTTTTGAGTCTAAAGATGTCAGTTACAAGTACTTTGTGATTTGTTTTATAAATAACTTGTATACCTCCAATAACATGTGTTGTAGTTGGCTATGTTATGGGTTTCGATTGTGAAATGAACTTGAATACGAATAAGTTATATGTTTCTCTTATGTGTTTTGTAGTACGGAAATCGTTTTGGAATTTGAAATTTTAATATTACTTATTAGATTGGAATCTGTATATAATGGATTTGGCATATGATTTCCTCAAATATATAAGTTGAATATTGCAATGAAAAAAATAGGTGGAAGTCGGGCATTGTTTTGAGGAACTGAAACTCAAGAGAATTGGGTCTTATCTGACCTTGGTGAAGTCATATTATTGTGCTCTAGAGTAAGCGCGGATGGAAATTTAAAAAAAAAAGAGAGAAAAGAACATTGAAGAAAAGGAAGATTTACGGACGGGGGAATAAAGAAGCGAAGATGGAAACGTCAAAAGGAAATCGAAGATACACCAGAGTTGCAGGAGATTTCAAGTGATGTGGTTTCAGAAAAAAAAAACATTGTAAAGCCTTAGCTAATTTGTTGTTGTTTGGGGACTGTGCATTTATGTATCTCCAGTGCGTTTTTGTTAAACTTCATTATGACATTATATATGTTTGATAGAGGGCCGAGTTGTTGTAAGTGATTATTTAGAGATAGAATAGTTAAGATTGCAAGGGTCAAGGTTGCAGGTGGGTTTAATATATCTAGATTTGGAGTATTATAATATAATTTTGGAGGATGTCTTGACTGAGAAAGAACCGAGTAAAGATAGTATTATATAGCATGGTGTGTCGTTTCGTCAAGCTCGGAAGAACATGCAAGGTGGTAAATGGAGATTCATTATCGGAAGGTATTGATTACATAATTCAAATAGTAGAGAATCATAAGGAAGTAATGGAGGATGGAAGGAACTTCGGTAGTTGATGAGTCCCCAGATGTATTATCCGAGAATTTGAGAGCATTGCAATTATATAAGGTGATCGATTTTTATATATGATAGGTGGCAGGGACCACGCCTACTTTTAAAGCTAAGATGGCCGGGTTACTGACGTAGTTAGAAGAATAGTGCAAAAAGATTATATTCGACCAATGTTTCTATCGGGGAGATGAATTAATGAAATTATGTGAAGATAATCAATAGACTAATAAGATTACATTTAGGAATATGAAATGGTAATCTCGAATAGATGATTCATACGATCAATTAAAAGGAGTTGGGGTGTTTGAAAGTAGATTTAAGATCAGGGATATTACTAGATGCACGCAGCAAGGGAAAATATTTCGAATATGACATTTAGGATGGGTTATGGTCACTATGAGTTTGTGAAAACACCGATCGAGCTTAGTAATGCCCAAGTAGCGTTCGTAAATACGATGTAGTGATATTTTAAATCTTATTAGACTAAATTATGACAATTCTTGTAGATGATATTTTGGTATGTTCAAAGAATCAAGAAGTGCGTCTTAAAGAAGTATTAAGGAAAGAATAAAGTTCGAGTGGAACAGCTCTCCCACTGATTTTGGATGTTTGTTGATATATTTTGCAGGTGATTATTTCGTGTTATGGGAAATGAGAGAAAGACTATTTAGGATTTTTATTTGAGACGTTTTATTTTATATAAATTTACCATATTGGGATTTTGAGGTTGTTTTGCCTCTTTTTGGATATTTTGGATTATTTTAATTGGGTTTTATATTTTCGCTATCGCCATTTTCTCTAATAACATGTTCTATTTTGTTTATTTTATGTTTATAAAATGACGGAGTGTTACAGTTGCCCCTCATGATTGCTTTAAAGGGATTTAGCAGGCTACTCATTCCAACAAGATGCATCTTTCTTTTAGGGAGCTCATATCCTTAGTTACTCCCTAGTTAAGCGTGTTTGGCTGGGAGTAGTCCAGGGATGGGTGACCTCCTGGGAAGTTTCTCGGGGTGCGCATGAGTGAGGAAAAAATGCGCCGAAAGAACTTGTGTTGATTATTGAGGACAGTTGTTGGCCCTGGATGCACATTGGTGACAATATACCCGGCTCCGTATGAGTCGGGTGTTACAAATGGTATCAGAGCAACCCTACGACCGCGTGTTGGGGCGACCCTATGGCCGTAAGGTCGAATATTAGGAGTCCTCAGGCGCCTAGTGGGGGAGGATTCTAGGGCTGCATTGTCATAAGGAGCGACTAAGAGGTTGTCAGGCCGAATATCTGGAGTCTCCGGCGATCAGTTTCCAGGCTGGGGCCACCCACAGGTCATTGTGGCCGAATATGTGGAGTCCACAGGCGCAACGAGGGCGTTACTGTCCTCAAGTGGGGGTCTATGTAATACCCCTCATGATTGCTTTAAAGGGATTTAGCAGGCTACTCATTCCAACAAGATGCATCTTTCTTTTAGGGAGCTCATTTCCTTAGTTACTCCCTAGTTAAGCGTGCTTCGCTAGGAGTTGTCCAGGGATGGGTGACCTCCTGGAAGTTTCTCGGGGTGCGCATGAGTGAGTAAAAAATGCACCGAAAGAAGTTGTATTGATTATTGATGACAGTTGTTGGCCCTGGATGCACATTGGTGACAATATACTCGGCACCGTATGGGTCGGGTGTTACGTTTTTTTTTTTCTGAAACCACATCACTTGAAATCTCCTGCAACTCTGGTGTATCTTCGATTTCCTTTTGAGGTTTCCATCTTCGCTTCTTTAATCCTCCGTCCGTAAATCTTCCTTTTCTTCAATGTTCTTTTTTCTCTTTTTTTTTTTTTTTAAATTTCCATCCGCGCTTACTCTAGAGCACAATAATATGACTTCACCAAGGTCAGATAAGACCCAATTCTCTTGAGTTTAAGTTCCTCAAAACAATGCCCGACTTCCACCTATTTTTTTTCATTGCAATATTCAACTTATATATTTGAGGAAATCATATGCCAAATCCATTATATACAGATTCCAATCTAATAAGTAATATCAAAATTTCAAATTCCAAAACAATTTCCGTACTGCAAAACACATAAGAGAAACATATAACTTATTCGTATTCAAGTTCATTTCACAATCGAAACCCATAACATAGCCAACTACAACACATGTTCTTGGAGGTATACAAGTTATTTATAAAACAAATCACAAAGTACTTGTAACTGACATCTTTAGACTCAAAAAGTTTAACCTGGTCAATTCCCCATCACAATATGTAACGCCCCGATTAGGTTATTACACAATCATATTGATTTTTATATTACCAGAATGATATCCATATTTTTGGAGTTACTGCCCCCATACCTTCTACCTAGATAACCATATTACCCTATCATACATAAATATACCAGGATTTAGCTATCTACCTGAAACTTATACTCTAATTACTTACACCCATTATCCATATTAATCTCTAATCCATAACTTACAGTAGTACTTCTCAATGTTTGAACATGTCCATATTACTCCTAACTCCATACTCGTTCCTTTATAAACTCGTAACAATAAATTCCTAGCTCTCCATTTACACCGCTAGCTTAATGCAAAAACAAAGCCTACTTAAATAATACCAATGTAGCTAGTTTGAGTTTACATCCTTAATATATACGCTCTTTGTTCCAATTTGTCCTCATAGTTTCATAATAAATTTATTTATAATTACATTATTCATAAAAGAAATACTAACACAAAGTCTTAGCACAACCAATTATCTTCCACTCTGTCTTTCTCTCCACGAGTTTTACGTTCATACATTGTTCCATGGTGAGAATTGTCTAGTATGGCTAATACCGCATCTGGCACTCTAGAGTATCATTCATCTCACCTCCGTATCTTCCACCACCTTTCCAACCTTAACAAACTCGCTCTTATCCTTATCGCTCATAATTACATCATGACCTTTAACCGCTTCAGTAGTCCAATACAATTCTAATAGATTCTATTAGACTTGACGAAAACTAGCCCATGGCTCACAAATCACATTGGCTTAAGTCCCTGGTTGCCTTTAGTGGCTCCTACAAGCCTCCACAACCTCTTTCTATCCTCAGTCTGTGACCTAGTGCCTAACTAGCATGGCCAACCGCAATTTTTACCATTTATCAACAACATAATAGGTGTCGAGTCCTCCTTTTATAAGCATATTCTCACTTACGCTTTAATGGAATCTACTCGGAACCATTTATACCCAAATCTCATATCATTCACATACACATTTGTACACATAAATTCACATAGCACAAACATAATCACACACATATATTAACAAATGTTTTGAAAACTTTTATATATATGAAATTGGCTTAATTTTCCTTTCTTAAGAAAATACTTGTGTAAACACTCTTATTGTTTCCAAAACTTGAAAATTAGAATTACTTAATTTTAGCTTTCGAAAACCTTGGCTCTGATACCACTTGTAACAGCCCGCTCCAAATAACAGCTTAATTAAGACCTAATACTGATAATTACAAAGTTAAGCTGCTAATTAAAGAGAATGTTAGGGCGGATTTCCGCACCTGCCCTGCTAAGGAAAATTAGGAAATCCCATAGTATCCAAGCTTATTATGAAAATAAGTTATAATAAATTAGTTATTACAATATGTTTTGAGTACTTAGATTACAAATCGAAAATACATGTTTAACTTGTCAAGAAACATTATGTAAAACAGATTATCTCATAGCAGCGGACTAAACACATTCATCATGACTTTCACATTCGCACACATGAGCTAACCCGAACATTCTCTCTAATCCTGCAAAACAGATGAATCTGCCCCCACCAGGACAGGTTCATAGAACAAAACAGGTCAACTTACGCTAGTACACAAGTCCCACCGATTCCAAAATAATAAGGTGGCTAAAATTACGCAATCGTTTCTTACACTCAAAGCATTAACTTATAATTTTCGAGATACTTTTATTCTTATTCATAAATACGTTAATACTTGCTCAGAAATATGTTGGTTCTTTCCTGTAAACTTCCATAGAAATACTTTGCATATACTGGAGGAATTTCCAAGAATTATCTCAAGATATCACACGTCATTCTCCATATATAACACAAATAATAATCTTAAACTTATCACAAAACATAGAATAACTCCAGGGAAGGAACACGAATGGAGAGGGCTAAGCCATATCTCTAGATTTTTGAGGGACGTCTCCCCACCTTTTCATATTCTGCTTGCAAGACTTTTAGTTCATGACCCAACATAACGAAGCAATACCCGCTTCGGAGCAATACCCGCTCTAAATACTTAAAGAGCAAACCCGCTCTGCAAATGTTGTTCACTTCCCCTTATAAAACAAAATCTATAATCATACAAAAAATATTTATACTCAACACTTGTAGTGAAATACTTATCCTCAAATACTTATGCTTAAATACTTATACTGAAATACTTATACTTTTATAACTATACTCAAATAACTTACTTAAATACTTATTCATAATCTTTATCTCAACCATCATAACAAACTTGAATTTATCAAAATAAGTTTCGTAAATCAAGCTTGCTATGTCAAGTTCCACTGTTTTTGGAAAAGTGACTTAATAATCAGGTCTCGAAAGGATGTTTAGATTAGTTGAGGTGATTAAAGGTAGTGTTTATCATGACAAGGCAGCCTGTAAAGGTTTTATAGAAAGGCTCTTAAATATATGGAAAGGTTATATCACACAAGCTAAGTAAACATATGTCAATTTTATGGTTTTCGGTTTTGTGTAAAAGGATAGCGGTTTTTTTTATGCAAAAATCACTTGTAACTCTTGTGTTTAGCCAAAGTTTTGGTTTTCAACTTATTATATGAATAGGGCAGTAGGTTTCCATCACTCAAAAGCATTTTAAGAACCAAAGGAATAAGGGTTTATTAACTCAGAAAGCAGCTAAACGAAAATCGAGTTTTAAGTGTTCTTTACTTCTCAAACGGAGGGTGTACATGGCATATGATGGGGAAAACGAAACAAATTTTTATCTAATAATAAAGATATAAAATTTCCAGGAGTATATCATGAAATATCAACATCATTTGAGGCATTTAATCAAGGTACAACCAAGGTAGCATCAAGGTTCGATCGGTTTTAGGGGAACTTGACATGCAACGATTTATATCTCGGAAATCTTTACCAAAAATTCATATGCAATACTTTGAAATCAACTAATTCCAACTTAGCTACAAATCAGTAGGTTTTCATCACAAAATATGGCCGAACATCCCACAATTTCCACAAAACAAATGATACACAAACAAACTAAGAAAGTATGGTTTGAAGGGTGGTCCTTGTGTACCTTACTCCGGTGTTTAGGAATCAAATCTCCTTAAACAACTTTTAGGTCTTCTCCAGCAACTCCATAAGACCTTAAATAAAACATTCATAACTTAAAATTCAGCAATTAACCCAAAGTAATCAAGTTTCAATCTTATAAACCTCATAAGTGTTGTAATTCAGCAACATCTCACCTTCCTTGACTTTCTTTGATGCTATTGATGTGAAACCTGAAAACTATCGATTGCCCACTATGAAGAACAACTTGAAGAACCTAGGGAAGCTATTGCATGTAAGATTTAAAGCAAGAATTCAAAGGAAACAAGCTGCCAAAGTGCAGCCACAAACTCGCCAGAAATGGCGTGAGGAAGGAGGAGAGAATGTGATGTGTTTTTGTGAAATAAATCTGATGAAATGAATTAGGGGGCTTGGTCACATATATATAGAGAATGGGTAATGATAAACTCGTGATTTCGGTTTAGTAATGAGGGTAAAATTGTCTTTTCACGGCTTAGGAGCATTCCTTAAAACAAAATTCGGAATGCTCCTAAGCCGTGAAAAGATAATTTTGCCCTCATTACTAAACCGAAATCACGAGTTTGTCATTAACCATTCTCTATATATATGTGACCAAGCCCCCTAATTCATTTCATCAGATTTATTTCACAAAAACACCACAAAAACACATCACATTCTCTCCTCCTTCCTCACACCATTTCTGGCGAGTTTGTGGCTGCACTTTGGCAGCTTGTTTCCTTTGAATTCTTGCTTCAAATCTTACATGCAATTGCTTCCCTAGGTTCTTCAAGTTGTTCTTCATAGTGGGCAATCGATAGTTTTCAGGTTTCACATCAATAGCATCAAAGAAAGTCAAGGAAGGTGAGATGTTGCTGAATTACAACACTTATGAGGTTTAAAAGATTGAAACTTGATTACTTTGGGTTAATTGCTGAATTTTAAGTTATGAATGTTTTATTTAAGGTCTTATGGAGTTGCTGGAGAAGTGCTAAAAGTTGTTTAAGGAGATTTGATTCCTAAACACCGGAGTAAGGTACACAAGGACCACCCTTCAAACCATACTTTCTTTGTTTGTTTGTGTATCATTTGTTTTGTGGAAATTGTGGGATGTTTGGCCATATTTTGTGATGAAAACCTACTGATTTGTAGCTAAGTTGAAAGTACTTGATTTCAAAGTATTGCATATGAATTTTTGGTAATGATTTCCGAGATATAAATCGTTGCATGTCTAGTTCCTCTAAAACCGATCGAACCTTGATGCTACCTTAGTTGTACCTTGATTAAATGCCTCAAATGATGATGATATTTCATGATATACTCCTTGAAAGTTTATATCTTTATTATTAGATAAAAATTTGTTTCGTTTTCCCTATCATATGCCATGTAGACCCTCCGTTTGAGAAGTAAAGAACACTTAAAACCTGATTTTCGTTTAGCTGCTTTCTGAGTTAATAAACCCTTATTCCTTTGGTTCTTAAAATGCTTTTGAGTGATGGAAACCTACTGCCCTATTCATATAATAAGTTGAAAACCAAAACTTTGGCTAAACACAAGAGTTACAAGTGATTTTTGCATAAAAAAACCGCTATCCTTTAACACAAAACCGAAAACCATAAAATTGACATATGTTTACTTAGCTTGTGTGATATAACCTTTCCATATATTTAAGAGCATTTCTATAAAACCTTTACATGCTGCATTGTCATGATAAACACTACCTTTAATCACCTTAACTAATCTCAACATTCTTTCGAGACCTGATTGTTAAGTCACTTTTCCAAAAACAGTGAAACTTGACATATCAAGCTTGTTTTACGAAACTTGTTTTGATAAGTTAAAGTTTATTATGATAGTTGAAATAATAATTACGAATAAGTATTTAAGTAAGTTATTTGAGTATAGTTATAAAAGTATAAGTATTTCAGTATAAGTATTTCAGTATAAGTATTTCAGTATAAGTATTTCAGTATAAGTATTTGAGTATAATTATTTAAGTACAAGTATTGAGTATAAATATATTTGTATGATGACAAGTTTTGTTTTATAAGGGGAAGTGAACAACATTTGTAGAACGGGTTTGCTCATTATGTGTTTAGAGCGGGTATTGCTTCCGGGCAGTATTGCTCCGTTATGTAGGGTCATGACCTAGAAGTCTTGCAAGCAGAAAATAAGAAAGGTGGGGAGACGTCCCTCAAAAGTCTGGAGTTGTGGCTTAGCCCTCTCCATTCGTGTTCCTTCCCTGGAGTTATGTTATGTTTGTGATAAGCATAAGATTATTATTTGTGTTATATATGGAGAATGATGTGTGATATCTTGAGATAATTCTTGGAAATTTCTCCAGTATATGCAAAAATATTTCTATGGAAGTTACAGGAAAAAACCACCGTATTTCTGAGCAAGTATTAATGTATTTCTGAATAAGAATAAAAGTACCTCGTAAATTATGAGTTTACGCTTTGAGTATAAGAAACGATTGCGTAATTTCAGCCACCTTATTATTTTGGAATCGGTGGGACTTGTGTACCAGCCTAAGCTGACCTGTTTTGTTCTATGAACATGTCCTGGTGGGGGCAGATTCATCTGTTTTGCAGGATTAGAGAGAATGTTCGAGTTAGTTCATGTGTGCGAATGTGAAAGTCACGATCAATGTGTTTAGTCCGCTGCTATGAGATAATCTATTTTATATAATGTTTCTTGACAAGTTAAACATGTATTTTCGATTTGTAATCTAAGTACTCAAAACATATTGTAATAACTAATTTATTATAACTTATTTTCATAATAAGCTTGGATACTATGGGATTTTATAATTTTCCCTAGCAGAGAAGGTGTGGAAATCCGCCCTAACAGTCTCTTTAATTCGCAGCTTAACTTCGTAATTATTAGTATTAGGTCTTAATTAAGCTGCTATTTGGAGCGGCTGTTACAGGTGGTATCAGAGCAAGGTTATTTTAGAGTTGTCGTGATCTTCATATCATGGCATATGAGTTTAAAATAGATTTATGGGATTGTTTAAGAATGGATTTGGGTTATTTGTCATTAAGAGCTTGGGAATTTGAAAAATGGGTGAAGATTTCTATTGTGTTGTGAGTGGTGATTTAAGGAAAATAGTTTTGAGGAAATTATGGAGAATTTTGATTGAGGCTTAGTGATTATTAGATTGAGGAGCCATTAATCATTTGAGGTTATAGAGTAAGTTATAAGTGTATCTGTTTTGGGATTTTGTCTAAGATGTTTCATGTGATCTATTCGTTTTGAAATGATCTAAAGTTTTACGTCTTCAAATTTCGGGGACGAAATTTATTTTAAGGGTGGTAGATTGTAATAGCCCATATTTTTAAGCATATTTTAAATAAAGTAATTATATTTATTAGTTTAACTAAGCTTTAATAGCAATGAAAAATTACTTGAGAAACTTGATTTAACTACAAATATGTTAGTGTGGGTTTTATGAAATGATGTATTGAACAACTGATTTAAGCTTAAAAAGGAAAAAAAAAACATCCTCTCAATTCTCACTCCTCCTCGTGTCATCAGTCCAAGAAGACAAAGCAATAGCTCTCCTCATTCGTGTCAAGCAAGAATTTCTTTTTGTCAAATTGGAGTCCACTTAAAAAGCTTCTCAATATCACTTATCAATTTCAAAAGCAACTTGAAGATCCAAAATTCAATTTCTCATTCGAATTGGTTAAAGAATCAAAACACTTAATTTGTTTTCTCTCTATTCTGGGTTCGGCTGTGTTGTTTCATCTACCAACGCTGCTGCTGGCGGTGCACCGTCCCTACCCGGTGTTGCCGGCGTGTCGCGACTGCCGCTGCTATCCTTTGCTCCTCCTTTTCTCTCCTTCGTGGGTCTCGTTTGATTTGTTGTGGTTGCTGCTCCTATGTTGTTTCTTCTCTCCTCTGCTTCGTGGACCCTGCTGCCAGGAGATTTTGTTGGTGTTGCCGCAGCTTCGTCGGAGGAGCTGCTGCCCCATTCATTTCAGTCGCCGGAATTACGTCGATGCCGCCGTTGGTGGGCTGATGTTGGTATTCTCTACTTCTCTTGTTCTTCTCCCAGTTGATTCATGTTTATAAAGAAATTGATTTTAATTTTGGAGGTATAACTCAAGCCATCATCTTTCTCCTGTTCGATTCATATCATTGAATAACCTTTAGTGTCATGTTTATTATTGTTGGATTTTACAAATAATTTCCGTTCTAAATCTTGTTGTTGATTAACAAAATCAGATGTGATAAGAATTTGTTGAAGTTAAAGATTAAATCTTTCCTTGAATTGAAGTTTATAATCTGTAGTAGGCTTCTTAAGTAGCTTATATAATCAGATTTCTATGAAATGGTGTTTGATAATATTCTCTAAAAAAAATCAGATTGGGGTTAATTATAGTTAGAGATTGATATAGTGAATTGGATTAGTAGAAGGTTTGCATATAAGGGTTTTGTGATTAGTTCATCCAAGAGGTTAGAAAGTATGAGGAAGCTAATTTCTTTATCTAAATCATATTGAGGAAGAATGTTAATTCTTGTTATTGGTTTGAGGTAATGGTTGGAGAATGGATATATGGAGGTAGATTATGGAGTTCAAGTCCGAGTGGGTGATCAAGTATTGATGATGCTTGGAGGTTTCGTATAATTGTTCTTGAGTTGAGGTAACCTTTATGTTCAGCAAAATGTATTTACATGCCTGTATATGTTGTGATTTTAATATCGAACATCGTTTATTGTCATGGCCATGGTTATAGATGTGATTATATGAGTTAGTTGTGAATTGTTATTGGATGGTTATAAAAGAACACTCTTGTTCTATTATTGGAATTGTTCGGAAATGGTTATAGTTATGAAATATGATATGAATCGATAATGTAAAGAGAATTTCGTATTTGTTTTGGTCAGCTTAGCTCGGGAACGAGATGAATAATGGGCAAGGTACGGTGGAGAAAATGATTCGAGATATAAGTTCGGTTAAGACCGAGAGAAGGTCGAATATTCGTTATGTTATGTTACGTTATGTTATGCCAAAACCTGTACTTGCCCGGCGATTTGTGTTAAGTGATTGAGCTACGCCAGCGATATATTTTAATGAATGAATTCTTTTCCGAACAATTACCAAGCTTGATTATTATATGAAAAACGTTTGCGAACTAAAACCGTTTTGATGGGCTGAAGTAAAGTTACTGAGTTTTCCGCTCATTTTAGTTTTGTTTTTGTTTTGTATTTTCTTATGTAATGTGCAGGTTTGTGTTGGAGGATCGGAGTGGATCCAAAGCAGGAGTTTAATTATTAAGTTGTAATTAGATGAATGATTCAGAAGTTGTATTTTAGAATATTAAGATGTTAGTACTTAAGTGCTTATATGAGAATTAAGTATTCTATTATTTGGGATTGAGTAAAGTATTCTGTAGTTTGATATTTGGGTTTGAGGCTGTTGTAATGTGGGCCCATAACCCACAGGTCCATGATCGATTTATAAGGTTATGTTTCCGCTGCGAGTAGATAATGTAATTTAAGGTTTATCAATGATAAATGAGGTTTATGAATGTTAATCGTGATTAGCTAGCAGCTCGGAAGACGGGCTGTTACAGGTGGTATTACTTGAGACTAAGACATGATACCACTTGTAACAGCCCGCTCCAAATAGCAACTTAACTAAGACTTAATAGTGCTAATTACGGAGTTAGCTGCTAATTAGAGAGACTGTTAAGGTGGACTTCCGCACCTTCCCTGCTAGGGAAAATTAGGAAATTCCATAGTATCCAAGAATCTTACAAAAATAAGTTAAAGTAAAATAGTTAATACAACATGACTTAAGTACTTAGGTTATAAATCGGAAATACATGTTTAACTTGCTAAGAATCATCATATAAATTAGATTATCTCATAGCAGCGGACTAACACATTGATCATGACTTCATATTTGCACACAAGAGCTAATCTGAACATTTTCTCTAATCCTGCAAAACAGATGAATCTGCCCCCACCAGGACAGGTTCAAAGAACAAAACAGGTCAGTTTACGTGGTACACAAGTCCCACCGATTCCAAAATAATAGGGTGGCTGAAATTAGTCAATCGTTTCTTATACTCAAAGCATAAACTTATAACTTTCATATAACTTCATTATTCTCTTGCTAAGAAATTCATTGATGCATCGAGATATTTTTATTCTTATTTAGAAAATACGTTTATACTTGCTCGAAAATACGTTGATTCTTTCCCTTAACTTCCATAGAAATACATTTGCATATACGGGAGAGATTTTCCAAGAATTATCTAACGATATCACATATCATTCTCAATACATAACACAAATAATAATCATAAAATCATCTCAAAACATAACATAACTCCAGGGAAGGAACACAAATGGAGGGCTAAGCCACAACTCCAGACTTTTGAGGGACGTCTCCCCACATTTCTTATTTCCTGCTTACAAGACTTCTAGGTCATGACCCTACATAACAAAGCAATACCCGCTCCGGAGCAATACCCGCTCTTAAACTCATAATGAGCAAACCCGCTCTGTGAGTGTTGTTCATCACTGCTTACGCAGCTACTTCCCCTTATAAAACAAAACTTGTACTCATACCAAAATACTTATGCTCAATACTTATACTGAAATTCTCATACTCAAATACGTTACTTAAATACTTATTTGTAATCAATTACAACAACTTCTAAAGCAAACTTAACTCATGAAAACAAGTTCCGGGAAACAAGCTTGCTATGTCAAGTTCCACTATTTCGGGGAAGTGACTTAATAACAAGGTTTCGGAAACGACGTCATGGTTATCCAAAGTGGTTAATGAGGTGATCGACATGATATGGCAGCCTGAATAGGTTTCACAAAGAGGTTCTTAAATATATGAAAAAGCGACGTCACGCAAGTACTTGAATGATCAATTTCATGGTTCGGTGTTATTATCAAAATATGGTGCTTTAGGTGTGAATTTATATCGTAACTTCTATGCTTGGCTAAGGTTTAGGTAGGTAAACCAATAAGTGGATACATTCAGTAGGTATTCAATATTTAAAGGTAATTAATGAGCAAAGAAACATGGTTAATCAACTCGAGAAAACAACTAAGCAAAAATCGAGTTTTAGGTGTTCTTTTACTCAATGAATTGAGGTTGCGTGTTAAATGAGGTGAATGAAGCAAAGATTTATTTGATAATCAAGACATAAACGTTGCAAGGGAATATCATGAAAGATTAGCTACAACAAGATCTTCAATCAAAACGAAATCGAGATAATAGCAAGGGCTAATAAGTGTTTGAGGAAACTTGTTATGCATACAGCAACTTCCGGACAACATGACTTTTGATGTACAACTCCAAATGGAGTGATTTTTGGGTCTAAATTTAACAACTTTTCATGATCTACAACTTCCAAGAGACACCAAGGCGAAAGACAGAATGAAAAAGTAAGATATTTGGCAGGGAAAGTCACGGCAGCATAGCTCAAGAGAAATGGATCGATAATCACTTTCTTACTCGGTTATTCAGGGAGTCTTAGGGAACTTGACATGCAAGAGGATTTTAACACAATATCTTCCATAAGAAAATACATGCAAATCAGTTTTTATACACATTCAAACATAATTCAAGTATTCACAATTCCACAAACAAATTCTATGATCAAAGCTAGAAACAAAGTTTAGGTGGTGGAGCTTGTGTACCTTAATCCGATGTTTAGGAACTAATTATCCTTTACCCAATCTTAGATCTCCTCCAGCAACCCCTAATACCATAAACACAACATGCATGGCTTAAAATTCAGTAATTAATCCAA